>JASDQU010282339.1:1376-14632 GCA_032191745.1 Picea mariana
CTACTCCATTTTGTTGTGGAGTTCTTGGGATTGTGTATTCTCTCTTGATCCCATGCTTATCACAGAATTCCTTGAAATCACTTGACATAAATTCTCCTCCTCTGTCTGATCTTACTGCCTTTAACCTCTTGCCTGTTTGATTCTCAGCTAAAGCCTTAAATTTTTTAAACTTCTCAAATGATTCATCTTTTTCCCTGAGAAAGGAAACCCAAGTAATTCTGGAGTAATCATAAATAATCAACATGACATAGTTTTCTTTCCCTGTGCCTTCCTATCTTGATGGTCCACATAAATCCATATGAACTAGGTGGAGTGCTTTCTCTATTGAAGTAGATCTCTTGGACTTAAACTGTGTCTTGGTTAGCTTTCCTACTTGGCAAGGTTTACACATAGAATCTTGGGGCTTTGATATTCTCAGAAGATCTTTTACTACCTCAAGATTTTTGAGCTTGATTAAGTGGTCAAAGTTTAGATGTCCAAGTCTCCTATGCCATAACCAGATTTCATCATGTTTGCTTAGATGACACTCTTCTCTATCTTCTTTCAGCACATATATATTATTTTCTGTCCTTATGCCTTTGGCCACCACTTTTCCTGAGTTTACAGACTTTATCTTGCAGTCCTTAGACGTGAACATCACTTCACCTCCTCTGTCACACATTTGACTTACACTGAGCAGATTATGTTTCAGCCCGTCTACAAGCAGAACATCTTGGTCTTTTCCTTTTCCATTACTTAAACTCACCATCCCTTTACCCTTTATTTTACCTAGAGCATCATTTCCAAAGGTTACGTTTCCTGATTTGCTTTCACTTAAAGATAGAAACTTACCTTTGTCTCTCGTCATATTTTTGGAGCATCCACTGTCTATATAGAAAGGGTTCATTTGTCTTTGAGCTGACAACACTAATCCACACTTGTCACTTTCTTTCTTCTTCCAAACGTTGACATTTTCAGCACGGGAATTCAAATCTGGTTCATAGTTCCTTAAGCGACATTCAACAGATTTATGTCCATAGTTATGACAGATGTAACGTTTTGGTTCGTCGAATAAAGGATCATAACGATTGTTATGCTTAACCTGTGTCCTTTTCCCATCCATCAAGTGATTTGCAGTTTGTGGTGGTTTGTTACTTGGTTGTCTCATTCGTTGTTGTGGTAGATATCTATACCTTGAATGTCTTGATTCCACATAATTTAATTTTAAAGAACAGTTTATAGCTTTATGACCAAAGTTAGAACAAAAGAAACAATATCCATAGAAAAATCATTGGTACCTGGAAAAAGTTTGTCTTAATTGAGGAGGTCGGCTTCTTTCATGTTGATAATTTATCTGATCTACAGATTCGGTTCTAGTACTTTTTCTTTCATTCCTTCTTGGTGGTTGATTTTCTTTCTTTGTTTCTGTAGAGTGATTGTTGTCAATGTTTGAGGATTTGACAAACTTGATAGGTTCTTTGTTTCTTGGTTGACCACTACTTGATCCCTCTTCATAACCCAAACTAGTTTTCAGCTTTTGATTCCTTTGTTGATTTAGAATGGTGGCTAATCCTTCTGAGGCTTTGATACTTGACAGATTTTGATGATACAAGGCTTGAAACCTCTCCAACTCTTTCCTAGTTTTCACAACTTCTTCTTCCAAAGATTTACATCTTGCCTTCTTTTATGATAACTGTTTTTTCAGAATGTCCTCGATTTTCGTTGCCTCTTCTAATTCCACTTTTAGTAGGGCAAAGTCTTCATCAGGCTATTTACTGCCTTTCTCAAACTGTATCAGTAATTGTTTTTGCTTTCTGTTCTTAATTCTGAGTCTGTCAATCTCTTCCAGTGCACTGATCATTTCTCCTTCCATATCAACCACAACTTCTTCATTAGCCTCACTTCCTGTGATTTTATTATCATAGTCCTCTTTGGCCATAAGTATGAAGTCATTTAGTTTATCTTTAATAGAGGAGTCATTATCTTCATCATCTGAAGGATCATAATCATTGTTTACACAAAGACTTTTCTTCTTAAAATTATTCTCTTTAAAGAAATTTTTGTGTTTGTGCTTCTCCTCATCATCACATGTCTGATCATTTCTTTTGTGAGGACATTTATTTGCAAAATGACCTATATTACCACAATTGAAACATTTGAAAGGCAGTTTACCTTTGTATTTGCCTGATCCCTTCTCCAGTCTCTTCACAAATTTTGCTTCAATTTCATCAGGCTCAGAATCCTGATTCTTGTCTGCCTTAAATGATGCTTCTCTGGAGGTGGGTTTATCTTTAGCTATTCTCATTTCATATGCAGTCAATGTTCCTAGAAGTTGATCAAACTCCAAGGTTTTTAGATCATTAATTTCTTCTATAGCAAAGACCTTCGGGTTGAACCTATCTGGTAGAGATCTCAAAATTTTCTGAACTAAAGAAGGTTCCTCAATTTTTTCACTAAGTGCTTTCATTGCATTTACCAGTTCTTCAACTCTCAGAAAGTATTTTCCAACAGTTTCATCTTCTTTGATATTCAGTTGTTCAAACTGTACTCTGTAGGTTTGAAGCTTGGCATCCTTTACCTTCTCATTACCTTCATAACTGCTAAGGAGTTTGTCCCACATTTCTTTGGCAACTCCTAGGTGCATAACTTTTACGAATTCTTCTTCTGCAAGCCCACTCAAGATAGCATTCATAGCCTTAGCGTTGAAGCTAAATTCTAGCTTGTCATCCTTATTAGCTAGTACAACTAGCTTTACATAACCAGTATCTACCACATCCCAGACATTTGCACCTAAAGCCATTATGTAGGTTCTCATTCTAACTTTCCAGAAGGAAAATTTTGTTCCATTGAATAGAGGAGCCTTATTGGTTGAATTTCCTTCATGGATTGACATGTTTAAGCTCTAGGATCTACCCTTAGATAAAAGGGGGCGGCTCTGATACCAATTGTTGTACAACTGAGAGGGAGGGGTGAATCAGCTGTTACCAAGCTGAAACAATTATGCTTATTTTAAACTCTTTGCATAGCACTGAATGACAATCACAATAATGCAGGGAAGTAAGAAATAGAACATTTGGAATCATTCACACATATGAAATATACAGAGACAAATATTTCCCGAGGAAACCCATAAAGGGTAAAAACATCTTCCTCCTTATATGATAAGTAATATTTACATTCTGTACATTATCATACTTATGAGCACCAACTCATAATGAGGTTACAACCTCTGTTTTGCAAGCTGCAACTTGTTGAGAGCACCAACACTCTGTTTTCTCTAGCACCTACTAGAAGGAAGCACCAACTCCCTGGTTTCTCTAGCACCCAGTAGAAGGAAGCACCAACTCCCTGTTTTCTCTATCACCTACTAGAAGGAAGCACCAACTCCCTAGTTTCTCTAGCACCCACTAGAAGGAAGTAACAACTCCCTAAGTGTTCCAGCAGTAACTGGATGGAAGCACAAACTTCCAGTCACACAGGCACCAACCTATATAATAGAGAACAATAGTTCTCCCTTGCACCACCTTGCCACCCTGGTTTCTTTGGCTGCAACCAGATGGAAGCTACAACTCCCTGTGTTCAAGCACCCACTTGAACCTCTGAGGACAACAGTCCTCCCTAGCACCTCCCTACCACCCTGGAATATAAATCTTTTCTATTGAAACTTATTACAGTGATATAATTTTCATAAATGGATTACCAGTCTCATCATTGTTCTGCTACACTGCTCTACTCTCCTGTATCAGTGTCTCTCTGCCTACATCTTCTTGTGCTTTCTGATCTTCTTCTCTTCTCTACAAGTGCACCTCAGCCTTCTTTTACTATCTCAGCTATGCATCTATGTTCTTTTCTTCTGCTGCGCTTTATGCTCTGCGTCTTATTTTGATTCCCTGAGTTATGCCTCTTCTGTGTATTTCAGCTCCTTCCCACAGCATCCATTTCCCCGTGTGTGATTCCTCTCTACCGCAGCCCTAATCTCTTCTTTGTTCTGTATTCTTATAGTCTCTATGCACCTTGTGCATTCCATATGTGCAATGCTTCTGCATGCTTTTCATGTCGAGTGCTCTACCTGATCATCATTGCAACTCTTCAGCTTCTTTGGCTGTTAAACCCATGTTTCCATCATCACTAGGTGTTATTCTGAGATTCCTTAGCATGTCTACCAGTCGAGACTCTTCGTCTTCTCTGTCACAGTCGAGCTCATCCTCTATGTTGCAGTTATAGGCTTCAACGCTCTTCCATCTTTCAATCGTCTCCTGAACAATATTCATTCCACTGCAGATGCCTTGAGACTCTTCATCTTCTCTGGCGATCACCCTGAAGTCTCTTCCAGTCCTCTAGCAGAGACAATCAGTCATTTCTAGCAATTACACTGTGAACCTCCAAAAACTGCATCAACAACTGAAGCACCACTGATCGATTAATTGTGAAGAGAAATAGTAGCCCTTCAATCATAATCATGATTAACCTACACCGTTGGATTATAAATGATGGGTCTCATGCTTATTTCTCCATTTCGCAATTCGACATTTTGCCATTTCGGCATTCCTGTGGTGAAGAGTTATCTTGACGCTCCATGTCGCGATCTCCGAAATGGAGTTTAGTTGTTAGCGCCTTTCACAATTTTTCATTTTGGCACTTTGAGACTCCTGTGATGAAGAGTCTCGACTCTTGAATCCTCCAACTCTCGGTATCCAAAACTCCACTTGATGTGCCTTTTTCAGGATTTTCGGCGTTTCGCATTTCGGCACTTCGGGACTCCTATGATGAAGAGTCTCGACTCTTGACTCCTCCAACTCCCGGTATCCAAAACTTTGATTGATGTGTCTGTTTAAGGATTTTTGGTGTTTCGCATTTCGGCACTTTGGGACTCCTATGATGAAGAGTCTTGACTCTTGACTCCTCCAACTCCTGGTATCCGAAACTCCGGTTGATGTGCATATTTTGGGATTTTGGTGTTTCACATTTTGGCACTTCAGGACTCCTGTGATGAAGAGTCTCGACTCTTGACTCCTCCAACTCCTGGTATCTGAAACTCCGGTTGATGTGACTGTTTTTGGATTTCGGCATTTCGCATTTCGCAAGTTCCTATCATGAGTTGCTTCCTTGACTCCTCCAGCTCCCGGTATCCAAAACTTCAAAATGGAGTCTTTGTTTCTGATACTCAAAATGGAATGTAGCTTCTGATCTTTCCATGCCATCATCATTGTGTTGTTGTTCATGATCTTTGACATCAATGAAAAACACGCATACTCTGCACTCTGTGTGCACCTCTGCACTATCTCTTCTAGTCTTCACAAGCTTTCTCTGCTGCATCTTCCCAAAATACTTATGGTGCCTACCTGGCACATTATACCTGTACTCAAGCCATCATCGTTGTTGTACTTTCCTTCAATGACAAGCATACGTTGCTTGTAAAATATGCCAACAGATGGATCATTGACGCGAAACCTAGTGCCACCATTGCTACCACCAAGCTCCAGCCTAGTGAACCAGACAAACCAGAAGAAGGAGAGTTCCTCTTCCATTCACAGATGTGGGTAAAAGGAACCCTACTACACTTCATCATTTACAGCGATAGCCAAAAGAACCTCATCTCAACAGAGGTCATCAAGCAGTTGGCCCTGCCAATAATGTCGCACCCACAACCCTACACCATTGGATGGCTTCGCCAAGGAAGAGATCATCGCATCAGCCAATAGTGTCGACTGTCATATGACATCAAGCCCTTCAAAGATGAGGTATTGTGTGATGTTTCTCCTCTCAAAGTTTGTGATGTTATTTTGGGAACACCTTATTTATGGAAACGTCATGTTGTATATGAGTCTAGGCCTCGTAGTGTTATTATTACTTTAGATAGGAAATTGTATAGGATACATGAGGTAGTCCCACCTAGTGCTATTTCCTTGATCTCTTCTAATCAATGCAGGAAGGTCATCTCTCAGACGGGGAAGTTTGTCTTCTTCTTGATTCACTCAGAATAAGCGAAAGATCACAACCACATCTAGGGTCTCTACAGCCAACCTCTCCACACAACAGAAGCAAGTATATAAGGTCATGGAAGAATACTTGGATATCTTCTCCTCACCTACAAGGGTACCTCTACACTGCTAGGTCAAGCACCCCATTGATTTGACCCCTGATGCATCGCTTCCAAATGGGCTAGTCTATCATCACTCTTTGTTAGAGAATGAGGAGATCAAGTGATAGATCCAATAACTTCTCCACAAGGGGCACATCCGCCCCATATTATCACCTTGCAGGAGCCCAATATTGCTGGTACAGAAGAAAGATGGAACCTGGCGACTCTGTATTAATTACTGGGCTCTGAATAAAATCACAGTCAGAAAATAGTACTCGATTTCCCGAATCGATGACCTCCTTGATCAACTCATGGGGGCCAAATACTTCAGTAAGATTGATCTGAAGTCTAGCTACCATCAGGTCCCGATAGAATAGACAGATGTATGGAAGACCGCCTTCAAGTCAAAGGAAGGCCTTTTTGAATGGTTGGTCATGCCCTTTGGATTGACAAATGCTCCAGCCACTTTCATGATGATGATGGATGATATCTTGAGACCATTCCCCAATACTCTTTTAGTGGTGTATATGGATGACATTATAATTTACAGCAAGACTTCGTTCAAACACTTGCAGCATATTCAGCAAGTTCTACACACCCTGCGGCAACACAAGCTATACGCCAACTTGGAAAAATTCTCTTTCGGCATGGACAGGGTCCATTACCTGGGATACATCATTGATCATCATGGCATACATGTGGATCCAACCAAGATACAAGTCATTTGTGACTGTCCAGCCCCAACAACACTCACTGAGCTTCATAGCTTCTTGGGCCTTGCCAATTTCTACCGTAGGTTCGTGTTGGGATTCTCCCATATTGCATGGGCACTCAACCAAATAAACAAGGGCGGTGGTAAGGCGAAATTTGCATGGGGCTGGTCCCAACAACAAGCGTTCGATGATTTGAAGCAGTGCTTATGCTCAGCCCTAGTACTTTCACTACCAAACCTGCAACAACCCTTTGAGATCGAGACAGATGCTTCAGACTATGTTGTGGGCGTCATTCTCACTCAGCACGACCACCCCATGGCATATCATAGTGAGACACTATTAGATACTGTCTGTAAGTACCCTACTTACAACAAAGAAATGTAGTCCATTGTGAAAGCATGCCGCCAATGGAGACATTACATTCTTGGGAAGGAGACAGTCATCCACACTGATCATATGCCACTGCATTTCATGCAAACACAGGGAAAATTGTAGAATGATCGCCATCAAAAGTGGTCCACATACTTGCATCAATTCCACCTCAACAAAGTATAAAATAGGAAGCACCAATTGCATCGCTGATTTCCTCAGTAGACCGCCATTCGAGGCACTCACCACAGTGCCAGAATCTTGCAGCCATTAGACATCTGGATGGCCCCAACTCTATAAGACAGACCCTAACTTCACCACCACCTACCAAATGTTGGGTGCAAACGCAATTGTCGATAATTTCCATCGTGAGGATGGGTTGTTGTGTTGTCTAGGCCATATCTGTGTTCCATCAAGTGAGCGAGCAAAGCTGATCTGGGAATCCCACTACAGTCGGGTGGCAGGACACTTTGGTGTTGAAAAGACAGTGGTGATTCTACAGAAACATTTCTATTGGCTGAAACTTCAACAGGAGGTCAAAAAGTATATCAGGTCTTGCATTTTCTTGTGCTATTACCAAACCGACCACTAAGAAACAAGGCATGTACACCCCTCTTCCTACTCCTGAAAATCCATGGGAATCCATTTCAATGGACTACATGTCGGGCCTCCCGTCCACCAAGTGAGGAAATGATTGTGTTTTTGTTTTTGTTGATTGCTTTTCTAAGATGGTGATTCTGGTTGCCTGCAAGAAGAGAATCATAGCAAAGGCCACTGCCAAGCTCTTGTTTGAATGAGTCTGGGTACATTTTGGAATCCCACAAACCATTGTCTCAAATCGGAATAGTTGATTTCTTATCACATTCTGGTCGAGCCTCTGGTCACTGCTAGACACCAAGCTCACCAAATCCACGGCCTTCCACCCCCAGACAGATGGCCAAACTGAGGTTGTAAATCGAATGATTGTGCATATCATTCGCATGTATAATTCAAATCACCCTCGCACATAGGATGAGAGCCTTCGCTATGTCTAGCATAGATGGAACCGAGCCCTGCATATCTCAATCGGCCACATCCCCTTTCAACTGGGGTTGGGATTCCAACCATTGGGTCCCATAGATGTTGCACTTCTCCTTGCGGTCACCTCGACCAACTCATCTCCTGCTCCAGCTGAAGCTAACAAAGCCACCTGGTTCATTGAGTGGATACAACACATCCACCAATAGGTTCAGGATATCCTATAGAAGTCCAATGATAAGTACAAACAACACCATGATCAACATCGAGTGCCACATAAGTTTCATGTGGGCGACAAAGTTTGGTTGCACTTGCAAAAATAATGTCTTACAGGACCCCATCGAAAGCTTCACCCACTCTGTTATGGGTCGTACACTATCACCAAGGCCAAGGGGGATAATGATTGTGAGCTCAAAATGCCTCCCTTCCTTGGCCTGCACCCACTGTTCAACGTGGATCTTCTTCGCCCTTATTTCCCACCATTATTAGACACCTCAGAAGTAGCAGAACAGCTGACACCAACAGAGCTCAACCCCAACTGCATACAACATGCATCCAATGATTATATTGTGGACAGACAGATCAAGGGCACTCGACAACAAAGGATCCATCTTTATCGAGTCGTCAAAGCAGGGCAGCTCCTGCACCAAGGCAAGTGGCTAACCTGGGGCCAAATTTAGCATAAATTTTCTCATCTGATAGGGGACCTCAACGCAATGGAGACCATTGCTTCCTAAGGAGGGAGGATTGATATAGATGGATATCAGTGGCCACCCACCTTTTCCAACTGGCTCAAAACAATTTTCTGACAATTTTGGCAATTTACTATTTTTAGCAGTTTTAACTTCCGGGGCCATTTTAACAAGGTCGTGGAAGAATACTCAGATATCTTCTCCTCAGCTACAGGGGTACCTCTACACTGCGAGTTCAAGCACCCCATCAATCTGACCCCCAATGCATCATTTCCCAATGGGCCAGTCTATCGTCGCTCTTTGTCAGAGAATGAGGAGATCAAGCGATAGAACCAAGAACTGCTCCACAAGGGGCACATCCACCCCAGCTCGTCACCTTGCGGGAACACAATCGTGCTAGTACAAAAGAAAGATGGAACTTGGCGACTCTATATTGATTATAGAGCTCTAAATAAAATCACAGTCAGGAACAAGTACCCGATTCCATGAATCGATGACCTCCTTGATCAACTCACGGGGGTCAAATACTTCAGTAAGATTGATCTGAAGTCTGGATGCCACCAGGTCCCGATAGAATAGATAGATGTATGGAAGATCACCTTCAAGTCAAAGGAAGGCCTTTTTGAATGGTTGTTCATTCCCTTTGGTTTGACAAATTCTCCAGCCACTTTCATGAGGATGATGGATGATATCCTGCGACCATTCACCAATTCTATTTTAGTGGTGTATTTGGATGACATTCTAATTTACAACAAGACTTGGGTCAAACACTTGCAGCATAATCAGCAGGTTCTGCACACCCTATGGTAGCACAAGCTATACACCAACTTGGAAAAATGATCCTTCGGCATTGACAGGGCCCATTACCTAGGCTACATCATTGATCAACATGGCATACATGTGGATCCATCCAAGATCCAAGTCATCCGTGACTGGCCATCCCCAACAACACTCACTCAGCTTCAAAGCTTCTTGGGCCTTGCCAATTTCTACCACATGTTCATGTTGGATTCTCCCATATTGCATGGGCCCTCATCCAAATAAACAAGGGTGGTGGTAAGGTGAAATTTGCATGGGGCCGGTCCCAACAACAAGTGTTCGATGATTTGAAGTAGTACTTGTGCTAATCCCCAGTACTTTCACTACCAAACCTGTAGCATCCTTTTCAGATCGAGACAGATGCTTCAGACTATGTTGTGGGCATCGTTCTCACTCAACACAACAACCCCATGGCCAATCATAGTGAGACACTGTCAGATACTGTCTATAAGTACCCTACTTACGACAAAGAAATGTACTCCAATGTGCAAGCATGCCGCCAGTGGAGACATTACATTCTTGGGAAGGAGACAATCATCCACACTGATCATAAGCCACTGCAGTTCATGCAAACACGGGAAAAATTGAAAAATGATCACCATCAAAAGTGGTCCACATACTTGTGGCAATTCCACCTCAACGTCAAGTATAAAACATGAAGCACCAATCGCATCGTTGATTTCCTCAACAGACCACCAGTCATGGCACTCACCACGGTGCTAAACTCTTGCAGCCATGAGACATCTGGATGGCCCCAACTCTATGAGACAGAACCTGACTTCACCACCACCTACCAAATGTTGGGTGCAAATGCAGTTGTCGATAATTTCCATCTTGAGGATGGGTTGTTATGTCGTCTGGGCCATATCTATGTTCCATCAAGTGAGCGAGTGAAGATGATATGGGAAGCCCACTACAGTCGGGTGGCAAGACACTTCGGTGTCAAAAAGACAGTGGCGATGCTACAGAAACATTTCTACTGGCTAAAACTTTGACATAAGGTCAGCAAGTATATCAGGTCCTGCACTACCTACGTTATTGCCAAACCGACCACTAAGAAACAGGACTTGTACACCCCTCTCAATGGAAAAAGGAACAATACTACCCTGTCGAAAGTTATGACGACGTGTATACCAAATGGACCACACTGCGGCAAGAAAGAGACCAAGTAGTGCCAGATTTCACAAGAATCTTCCATACTTTGCGAACCAAGTTGGGTATCAAAGATTCAGAGCGACATCTGGTGTGCAAGTATCGGGGCGCTCTGCATAGATACATATGGACTGAAATGGAATTTCTAGACATCTCATCCTTGGGCACGACCTACTGATATGCCGTCAAAATCAAGAAGAAGATCAAACAAAAGACGCGACAATTTGGGCCTGGGAAGCCCTCACAACAAAAACCAGGAAAGGGCAGCCCCAACCCACTGAACAAAGGACAGAGAAAATATGGACAGTATTAGGACAACCAGTCCAACACGCAAGTAAAGAAGGACACCAAAAATACAAAGAAAGATACTAGGAAGTGGTGTGACTTCCATAAGAGCCCTTGGCATAATACTGTTGACTGCTGCTCAAAGCAGTCGCTGGTGGCCGAAGTGAAAGCCTCTAAATCATATGCGGATTCTAACTCTGACTCAGAACCAGAAAGGGGAAGATGGATCATTGATGCGGAACCCAGTGCCACCATTGATACCACCAAGCTCCAACCTGGTGAACCAGACGAGCCAGAAGAAGGAGAGCACCTCTTCCATTCACAAATGTGGGTAAAAGGAACCCCTCTACACTTCATCATTGATAGCGGTAGCCAGAAGAACCTTGTCTCATCATAGGTCGTCAAGCAGTTGGCCCTGCCAACAACGCCACACCCACAACCCTACACCATTGGATGGCTTCGCCAAGGAAGTGATCTCTGCATCAGAAAACAGTGTCGACTGTCATATGACATCAAACCCTTCAATGACGAGGTATTGTGCGATGTTGCTCCTCTCGAATTTTGTGATGTTCTTTTGGGCCAACCTTATTTATGGAAACGTCATGTTGCATATGAGTCTAGGCTTTGTAGTGTTATTATTACTTTGAACAGGAAATTGTATAGGATACCCGAGGTAGTCCCACCTAGTGTTATTTCCTTGATCTCTACTAATCAATGAAAGAAGGTCATCTCTTAGATGGGGAAGTTTGTCTTCTTCGTGATTCGCTCTCAGAATAAGTAAAAGATCAAACCCACATACATGGTCACTGTGGCCGACCTTGTTGGCCAATGTTTAACAGATAGAATATGCTTGTCATTGATGGCAAGTACAACAGTGAAGATGGCAGGATCAGAATGTGCATCGATGTACAAACAGGAACAACGTAGGCTCAGGAGGAATTAGTGCAGAGTCGAAATTATTCCAAGTAAGAAGGATGTGTAAACTTGGAGGAGAAGCATCGCTGATCGTTGGATCCCATCCAAAATTCTCGACAGCATGAGGGCCGTTAGATCTGAATAAAAACAAGAAGAGCACACGCTGAAGAGAAGGATAGATCTCAGGCGTTAGATCTGAGTGAACTCGGAAGCTCGTGAGTGGAAGAGCCGAGGATTTGGTGTTAAAGGTCGCGAGGCACGAGGTTGCGAAGCAGCGAAGAGGCGAGAAGATCAGGACCGTCCATATGGGAAGGGCGCGTGGCAGAGATCGGAGAGATCTCATGAACTCAGGGGTTCGCAGGATAAAGGCCCAAGTATTGGGTGTTCATAGTCATGAGGCGCAAGGACGCAAGGCGGCGAAGTGGCGAGAGATTTATAGTCGTCCATCTGGGGGGACAGGTGGCAAGAGATCGAGAGATCTCGCGAACTTGGGAGTTCGTAGGTTGAGAGTCCAAACATTGGGTACTCCAAGTCGCGAGGTCGCGAGGTAGCGAGAGAAGGACAGTCGTCAGATCCGGATCACGGGAGGGCCGTTGGATCTACGCGGGGGATCACACGTGGCGAAAGATCGTCATCTCGTTGACTGGAAAGTCAAAGGAATCGCGAGATGCGAGATTGCGAGAAGATCAGGACCGTCAGATTACCAAGAATGTGGATCGTTGATCTGAGCTCCATCTTGGAGCTTCACCTATCATGATTGGAGTGACAAGAACCTCCATCATAGGAATCGTGAGATGCGAGATTGCGAGAAGATCAGGACCATCGGATTACCAAGAACGTGGATCGTTGATCTGAGCTCCATCTCGGAGCTTCAACTATTGCGACTGGGAGTGATGAGAATCTCCATCGAAGGAAGAACGAGATGCAAGATCACGATGAGATCAGGACCATTGATTCATCAAGATCATGAACGGTTGATCAGGGTCGATGAAGATAATAAGTTCGCAGCAAAAGTGCGAAACGGGTAAATAATGAGGATACCCTTCAGAGTTAATCCAACGGTGTAGGTGAACTTGAACAAGATCAGAGGGCTACTATTGCATGACACAGTGAAATTGCCAGTAACCATTGATGGTTTCTACCAAAGGATGCGAAGAGACTTCAGTGTGATTTCCAGAGGAGCAGAAGAGTCACATGGAATCTGCCAGTGGAATGAAGATGACTCGTGGAGGC
>JASDQU010282341.1:1000-14522 GCA_032191745.1 Picea mariana
CAGAAGAGGATAAGGTGAGGATGTTAGTATGATCCCACTAAATCTTGAAAGTGAGTAAGATCCAAACCATTCGGATGCCACCTCACCATGGAAGTTTCTCCTTCTAGAAGATTCGAGAAAACACTCGTTTTTCCCACATGTAAGCATTCTCGCACCCTGCCCATAGAGCAGGCTGCGAACTCCTCATGAACTACCTATGATGCAGCCTATGAGAATCAGGCATTCTCGCACCCTAGCTATAATGCAGCCTGCGAACTTCCTTTTTTATAGGGTTTTTACAAAGGAAAGTGCAACTTCTTTTCTCAGGAAAAGTTCTTCTCCCTTATTTCTTCAGGAACTTGGGCCACTAACCCCTCCGAAGGCAACATATAGGTTTACATCATTGATGCAGACCCCCTAACTCAGCAAGGTTCTGTGATCTCTCGGTCTCTGGATCGTTCTTCTTCTGAGCCAAAATAGCTCTTCAGGCTCCTGTCGGAACCCCTTGAACAAATCCACAGGTCCCTTTAATTCCTTGGCAGAGGCCTTGAGAAAACCTGCACGCATGACCCTTTTTCAGTGCTCTTCTCTATACACACCTTTTGTGTTTTGGGGTTTTCGGCCTCCTGTATGTGAGCTCTCCCAGACTCCTTGTCCTTCCAACTCTCGGTTGCCAAAATGCCGAAAAGGGATTAACGGTTCTATATCACCCTTAGCCTCCATCCACGTGACCACCACTCCATGACCACGTGCTTAACATCAAAGCGCTTACCGGCTTTTCACGATTCCAGGAATCATGATGCAAGCATTCCTCCCCGTTCTCTGTCTTTCGAAATGTCGAAACCCGAAATAGGGTCTAACTCCACGGCTCCTCCCTTAAGCCGCTTTCCATACGACCGGTCCTGTGACCTGGGGCTATTCCTCCGAATGCTTTCGGGGTTTCATGGTTCGGGATTTCATGACTCCAGCTACAATGTTTCTTAGTCCTTCGAACTCTCGAGTCCCGAAATGTCGAAATCTATCCGTGACCATGGTCCACTTTTCAAGATTTTGGAATTCGCGATTTCACGATTATGGCTGTAGACGATTCTTGGTTTGTCAACCTCCCAGACCCCGAAATGTATAAATAATACCCCTTGAGAGAACCTTTTGGAGTTTTCCCAAAACCTTGACCACTCACCACATGTCCTCCTTGATGAACGGTTCTGATGCTTTTCGGGACTTCATGGGTTGCGAAGTCGAAAGACTCCTCCTTTTGCCTTTCGATGCCCAAACCCCCGAAATACGTGGATCTCCACCACGTGTCCTTCCAACGATGGATGGTCCTGATCTTTTCGGGACTTCGCGGGTTGCGAAGTCAAAAGACTCCTCTTCCTTCTGTTGTTACTAGGTTTAAACCTCGCACACCTCCTTCCAGATCCGATGGCTATTAGTCCTTGGTGCTAGATCTGATGGCCCAGATCCCTCTTCTTGTGCACCTCCCAGGGACTACACCCTCGTGCACGTATCCTTAATCCAGCAGCCATCAGGCCACTGCACCCCAGATCCAACGGTCTAGATTATTTTGATATTTCATGAACCGAGAGTTCGCAATGCAGCGACTCCACAATCCCTTACCACTCCAAACCCTGAACTCCAAAATGGAAAAATTTGAGCACGAGATTTTGGGATTTCGTGAACTAAGAGTTTGTGATGCAGTGACCCCAAAATCCATTGTTGCTCCAAACCCCGAACTCTGAAATTACGAAATTCGAGTGCGAGATTTTGGGATTTCGCGAACCGGGAGTTCGCGATGCAGCGACCCCAAAATCCCTTGTCGCTCCAAACCCTGAACTCCAAAATCATGAAATTCGAGCGCGAGATCAACGGATCTCGCAACTTCGACACTTCTTCCATGAAGTGTCTCCACCGTTCATACGGCTGCTCCCCTACGCGACCTCCCATAGGTTAAACTCCATGTGCCTTCCTCCAGATCCGACGGTTGTCGGGTATTGGCGCTAGATCTGACAGTTCAAATCTGTCCTCCTTGTGTGCTCTCCTCCTGCTACCTGGACATAGATTCAACAGTCTCGATCTTCCTTCCCAGTGTTGATCCAATGATAGTTGTAGCTCCCTGCTGAGATTTCTTTCTCTGAACCTCAAAGGTTCCTTTGATCTCTGCAACCTCTTGCAGGATCCCTGCACACAAATGTGATATCTGTCCTGAGCTTCAGAACTTGAATCTCTAAGGGACTCAGTCCTTTTCTCTCCCTTCAAAGGGGAATTTAGTGCCCTCTTGGCAAATTTCTGCTCAAGCACTCCTTGCTGAGCAAATAGAGTATTCAACAACACTGTGAGTGTCTTTCTCCTTGACACTTCTCCTATCTCAGAACTTGAAATACTTCCTTCTGTGCACACTTTCACCAAATCAATACCCTCTTGGCAGAGTTCTCTAGAATCCTCAGTGATTATGTCTTCTTGACAAACTCGAAATAGAGTTCTTATGTGCACTCTATTCACTTGCTCAATGCCTGCCTGACAGAGATTCCACAGAACCTTCAGTAGTTCTGTCTTCTCTGAACTCAAGACAGAGTTCTTTGATGTGCACTCCTTGCACTTATTCTGATGACGATTCAACGCTATCCCTCTTGAGCTTTCTTGAGGTTGTCTCACCTCTGTCAACGCACACCTTGCGGACTATGTGCACTCCTTGCACTCGGAAACTCCAAGATAGGAAGAAATTGAAACTTATGCAATGCTTCACCAGTTATGCATTTAAAACATGAAATGCATAAAAACATGTAAACATCAAGCACACAGTATGCAGAAAAAACTATTTTTCTATTAATCTGTATGTCTGTACAAAATGTGTTTACAAAGGATGAACTGTAACAAGTCTTAGCTCTCTCTCAAGACCTCTCTTCTCTGGTTTTTCCTCCTAACTCTCTCTACCCTAATTTATCTCTAACTTCTCTATTCCAAAATGAGGGCTCCCATGATCTTATCCTCAACCACACCATCTCTGAGCTATCACCATCACAAAGCAGCTCCTACGGCTATATTACATAAATGAGTGTCCAGGCCTGACTACGACCTGGCCCTGCTACAGGTAACCATTTAAGGAAACCCTAACCACTTCTTGTACAAAGGCATGGTCTGACATTTATCAACCTTACAACCATTTATTACATTTTCAAATTTTAAAAATTGAGAGGGTTGCGCCTCTCTCTTTCATGGATGCATGCTGGATGTGTTGGCTGGCTGACGCTTATGCTGAGTTGGAGTGATGCTCTTGCATCAATCATCAACAGTCATAGGGATGACGAAAATAATGTGTAACAGTTATTTATATGTTCTTTGAGACGATTTTGGATCAATATACTGGTTTTTCATATGTAGGATTTCCCAAAGAAACATAGATTTTAATAAAATCATTAGACAAGAATATGACTAGTTTTGTATTTAAAGCTTCTAAAGAATTGCTTTAGGGTTTTGGGGGGTTTGAAAATGGATTTAATATTATTCTAGGCCAAGATCTTGGAAATATGATCCGTAATGCCATGAATGCAAGGGATCAAAATTAGGGCATAATGAGGGGAGGTGGAAAGGGGGTTTTGGTATTTTGGATGGAGGGCGAAGCAAAAGGCTTTGTTAATTTGGGAAATAGAATAACCATATTCTACCAGAACATTAATAAGGTGGAGTCTTTCGTTGTTTAAGAAGTAGGGAATGAAAATTTGAATGGCTTTGGTAAAGAAAGTTTTGAAATAGATTTGTGAACAAGGTGATGGATTGAGCATGAAGGTATATATCAATATGAATCTTTTAAGGTATCTATTGGTATCCTTCATGTCCAATCCCACCACCATCCTCCTCAAAAGTCTATCATTCTATGTGTTATAAATTTTATTCTATTAATATGTGGGTTATATAGATATTCCCTTTACCCTTTCTTTTAAAATTAGTACTTTATTATCTTATTCATTACTCTTACCCTTTGAAATGAATAGAAAAAAAAGAAAATAATGAATTTCATATTAATTAATAAACCTATATTCCCTTTTTAAACTTTTTCCATAATTATAATTATTTTAATATTTTGAATAATCTCGTGTAACAATATTATTATTTTAATTAATTTAACTAAAACTTAACTTTGAATCTTAATGATCATAATTTTTATATGAGTAATTCTACAACTATATATATTAGAGCTTACTATAGTATATTATCTTATTTATATTATATTGTCTTATTAAAATTTCATATGATTACCTTAATAATAAGTAAGCGTCACTCAAATTTAAAACATTTAAAAATTATAATGCAATTCAATTCGAGGAAATTTATCATAATTTATGACCAATTATAAAACTTTCATAGTAAAATATTAATTTAATCTATTATTTAAAACTTATCTTAATTATGATCCATTGTAAAACTTTCATTCTTTAATCGATTAGTTTTATATTATTACTTTATTAGTCCCTGTCATAGGCATAGAGGGACTATAGCGATCGATAAATTGTTGACTTCATATTAGTCTGTCCTTTGACTACAAATATTTCCATATTATCTATTGTTGTAACCAGGGAACTGAAAACATCGATTTTTATATATAAAAAAAAGTACCATATTTGTCATGATATGATTGGACAAGGGATTGGAGGTATTATTGTCGGCTTCGCTATTCCCAATGTTATATATGTTGGCATATCCAAAGTATTTGATCGTATATGGTCTTTTTGAATCATATATTTTGTTATGCATTTGTCGAAGGTGGATTAATGCTAGCATTAATTCGAATGTTTGGTTTAGCATTTTGTGCTAGGTAAATTTATGACAATGTTTGATATGGTGGCATATCCAAAGTTTGGCTTTCCATTACATTCTCTGGTGTTCAAACTGTTGTTACAAAAAATATAATTATTTTTTTGGGATACTTTAGAGACCTGCCACATTGAATTTTTTTTTAAATGTTTACAGTGCATTTCTGACAGACTTAAATGTTTACCTAACAGGCTTGGTAGTGTTGAATGGTTACTTAACAGGTTTGTTACAAGACATTTTCTTCCGTTTTTAAAATTTATATGCTCCGACGACATTGTTGGTTCACTAGTCCATGCTTGTTTTTTGCATGCCACTGATTTTTTATTTGCATGTTGTTGTTGTTCTTGCTTGCATGTTCGTGTTGTTGTAGTGTGTACATTAGGGTTTCTGCAATCGCGATTGGAACAACATCCTTCTTAGGGGAGTGGTTGATGCTTTCTTCTTTCTTCACTGTATGTTGTTTGGTGTTGCTTGATTCGACTTTGCAGGGTTTCGATCCTGTGCTTGCACTTGGGCCTTTTGGTTCTTCTTAGTTGGATTCTTATTTGGTGCTTGTTCTTGTTTTCCCAGGGTTTGCAATGTTGGGATGTTGTATCTGCAGTTGGATCTCTGGTTACATTTTTTTCACTACAGTTTGTGTAGAATATTATTAAGATAAAATAACAGACTAAAGAATTGCAGGCGATGTAAATTGCAGTTGTTACGCGTTGAAGCAGAGTTTGTCACCCTCAAAATATATTTCATAGCTACCGATGTTTTTTCCATGGATTCTGTGTTACTATGGTTTCATAGTTATGAGAATGCCTTTTGCTGTGTGGGAGATATAGTTGTTCTCTCCCTTTTACTTTCTTGTTGTAAACTGCGTTTGACTCTAGTTTCTCGTGTTTCTGTGGTCATTCCGAGCGACCACCGTTCGGTTGCATACTTAGCCAGTTTTATGGACGCGTCTTCACGAATAGGTTCTATCGAACTATGACAGGTCATGTTCGGTGTATACATTAGCTTTCCCGAATTATTTTTCTTTAAAAGAAGGCCTCCTAGATAGAATAAAATGCAATTTATGAAATTATAGGTTTCCTGGGAGCATAAGTTAATGATAGTGGGTTCTCATGGTGGCGGGCTGAAAATTGGGCTTATTAAGATAAAATAACATACTAAATAATTCTAGGTGATGTAAATTGCATCTGTTACGCATTGAAGCAGAGTTTGTTGGCCTCGAAATATATTTCATAGTTGTCGATGCTTTTTCCATGGATTATGTGTTACTATGGTTTCATAGTTATGAGATTTCCTTTTGCTGTGTGGGAGATATAGTTGTTCTCTCCCTTTTACTTTCATGTTGTAAAGTGCGTTTGACTCTATTTTCTCGCATTTTTGTGGTCATTCCGAGCGACCACCATTCGGTTGCATACTTAGCTAGTTTTATGGACGCGAATTCACGAATAGGTTCTATCAAACTATGACAGGTCGTGTTCGGTGTATACATTAGCTTTCCCGAATTAGTTTTCTTTAAAATAAGGCCTCCTGGACAAAAGAGAATGCAATTTATGGAATTATAGGTTTTATGGACAAAATAAGTTAATGATCGTGGGTTCTCGGGGTGGCGGGCTGAAAATTGGGCTTCTGTTGTTCCGTGTCCTTTCATACTTAGCCAATTTTATGGACATGGATTCGTGGATAGGTTGTATAAAAATATGGTGTATACATTAGCATTTCCGAATTAGTTTTCTTTAAAACAAGGGCTCCTAGACATAAGACATTGAAATTTATCAAATTATAGGTTTCCTGGATAGCATAAATTAAACATAGGAAATATGTAATTTTATAAAGTAGATATATAAAGCATGCATGGAGCCCCCATCCCATACTTAGCTAGTTTTTGCATCATGGGTTCTCAGGCTAGGCGGATGAAAATTGACACTCGAAGAGTTCCGCGATATACAAATTGACAATCGAACTTGCGAACTATTTGAATTTGAAGGGCGTCATGTCCAAAAAATTTAGCATTCTTGAAATAGTTTATTTTACGTACATTTTACATACCCTGGTGGACAAAAAACACACAAAAAAAATAGTAAGCATTTTTTGGATCGTGGGTTCACGGGGTGGCGGGCTCTAAGTTGGGTCTCTGTTGTTCTATGTCCTGCAAATAGCATGGATAGCTCCTCGATATACAAATTGACAATTAGAATTCCGGACTATTTGAATTTCAAGTGCTCGTGCAAAAAAACTAGCATTCTCGTAAGCATTTTTTGGATCGTGGGTTCTCGGGGTGGCGGGCTCTAAGTTCGGTCACTGTTGTTCTGTGTCCTACAAATAGCACAGAGAGTTCCACAATATACAAATTGACAATCAGACTTGTGAACTATTTGAATTTCAAGTGCTCGTGCAAAAAAACTAACATTCTCGAATTACTTATGTTTGCGTACATTTTACATACACTCGTCAACAAAAACATAAAAATAGTAGTAACGTCTGTTACATAGGGCTCCATCCCCGCTACCTTCAGCGCTTCCCAATACACATTAAATATGCTTTCAAAAGTCAGAACCAACCGGACAGGTTCAAAAAGATGGGCTTTAACAGCTGGAAAGCTCGAGGACATCTTCCATTAAAATGAATAGACAAGTGAATATTATGGGATCTGATAATTTCTTTTTGCCTGCAATTTGAATTTGCGAAAATATTTTTTTTTAATTTTTTTTGCTTGTGCAGTTTTAGTTTTCTTAAAAGCTTCAGCATAGTTCACGAACGTGTCACCGACAAAGGCCTTGACACCATGTCCCTCTTTAATATTGTGCATTTCGAAATGATGATATTTAATAACTAGAAAGCCCAAGGACATCTCCCATTAAAATGAATAGACAGGTGAATTCTATGGGATTTGGTAATTTCTTTTTTCCTGCATTTTCAGTTTGCGAAAATACTTTTTATTTTATTTTTTTGCTTGTGCAATTATATTTTTCTTAAAAGATTTATCATAGTTCACGAACGTGTCACCCACAAAGGCCTTGACGTCATGTGCCTCTTTAATATTTTTCATATCTTAGATGTCAGATTTGAGAATCTGCTCGTATATGGGAATTTTAATACGTGTTGCTAGTCACTACTCAACGTACATATTAAAAAAGATTGGCATTAATAAGTGAAAATATCAAGAACATCTATCATTAAAACAAATCAACACAAAATCTACAGAAGACCATCCAACGTTGCTTTTAAATAATTATTGCCATTTCTCTCTATCATCAAAGAGTTGCGCTTTAGGGTGCGTTCGTTCTAATGTTCCTAGTCATGGACATGTAAGACAACTTAGAGATGTGATTGAGGGGTAGATGAAAGAAGAGAGACTGGTTTTATGTGACATGAGATTTGAGTAAAAAAAAAACTATGTTATACAAGAGAAACTCAGAGAGGACGAAAAAAAAAGAACAAGTATGTTCTGGTTGGTGTTCTCCCTGTGTTCGATGCTTTGGTTGGTTGAAAAGGATGCCTGGAGATTTGTTGGTTGAACTTCTTTGTTTTATTTCTGGGAACTGTAATGGATTTTGAGGTCATGCGAAAAATAGTTCTTTGTTTAAGTATATAGCTTCTTCCAACAACACAGATTTGGCAAGTGTATCGAATTGTAGAGATTGCACAAGTATTTGTCTACCTCGGAGGCGGGTAACAAAAACTTTATGGGTGGATAAAATGACATATTATCACTACAAAAGTTTCTATTTCATAGTTTGATGACCTGCATGTGGGTCTGGTAGTCGACTTGACAGAAAGCTATGTTCTTTGTCAAAGTTTGTTTGGTTTCCTCTGGATGTAGTTGTAGACTCCACATATTTGGCGCGACCTCCGAACATTCCAGACCTTTTTGTGGGCCTCCATACCTCCACCGTTATGAAGAAATATATATTTTGATACCATCTACAACATTTGATACACTTGCCATACCTGTGTTGGTGCATTATGCATCATTTGATGCACCTGCCATGCCTCTGCTGCCCGAAGAAGTTATGTACCTCAACAAATTTTCATTTTGCATCTGGGTTGGACGTTTCTTCCAATTTACTGTAATAAAACAAAGAAGTTCCACATACAAATCCTCAAAAAGGCTTCTCAACCAACCATATGATTGAATACAAGGAGAAAATCAGTCACTACGTACTTGAATGTTTTCCCCTACCTTAGTTGTTGTGACATAAAACGACTTCGTCCACTTTGAAATCAGCCTGAATCACATTTCTAAGTTATCTCGGATGTCAAGGGTCAGGAACATTGCAAGGAAAGCACCTTAAACCCCAACTTTTTGAGGACATAAGGAAATTAATACTTGACAAAGAATGGAATATTGAATAAGCAGGCATTGTAAACAGGCCATATCTGGAAGAGACAAGGTATTCAAAAAACTGGGATAGATGTACTTGGCATCACTGATTAAGTACAAAACCCAAAATTGATATTCAACTCGTTTTTTACAAAACAAGAGTTTGAATGTCAAGAAAATTGTGAAGAAGCTTCATTAATGTACATATTTTTTATTGGTCGATGGTAGACGAAATTGCAATCGTTGTTGCAAATAGCTTCAGCTGTATTTTGTAACCCATCTTATTTGAATATAGAATAATTTTGGTTTATTTTTTAATAGTATTTTTTTTTGTACTTTGTACCTTATTCCCCTGTGTCGTTAAACATGAAGGACAAGCATTTGTTTCTGCTGCCTACTACTTCAATCTAAATAAAACCTGCTTTGTTCTTTCTTTACATTTTACATTTAAGAATAAATTTTCATAGGCCATACTTATGTGGCGTCGGCCCTGTATTTAAAGAAAGAAATTGGAGGACCCATCCTTCTCCCATTCTTCGGGTTCCGTAAATAGAATGAATTAATGAGTTACAACAAGGTGGTTGAACTATTGATGCAATGTTCATGTGAAGTATGTTGGATATATTCTAACTTCTTCTATTTGATAATATCCATGCATATATACTAATATCAGTACTATTGGAATAAATACAAAAAGATTCCTCTTTGGAAAAGCTTAGGCAATTATGTTTGGGTTTGTGGTATTAAACAACTATGTCCATTGTTCCGTCATATACATTTTGCAGCCTAAGAACTTCCGTAGTCTGCAATTTGTGCTTTAATTACTTAAAGTCACACCAAATTTTGATTGCATTTAATTTAATTTAGATATTGATGTTTATGGAGAGTCGACGTTTGTTGATGTCATTGCAATGAATACAAGATGAATATATGATAAGGCGTTTATCTTGTTGAGACCACAATGCAAATTCATGTTTCTTATTGCGCTATGTACATCTTGCAGTCAAAATTTTCATGGTTTCAACGAAATTTGCGAGCCGAAGAGCATCTTGAAAATTGGGAGATCATTTTCATTTGAAATAGATACGATCCATTAATATATACTAGTATGAATACTATTCAGATTAATATGAAAACTTTCTCCACTAATAGATACTAGTATGAAAAATATTGAAATAGATATCAAAATTTTGTCTTGGCCAATACTTATCCAGTTATCTGGGTACCAAGCCCCGTGTTCACGGTACCCTCGCATGACAGATCCGACTGACTACTGTTCCTTTCCATACTTAGCCAATTTTATGCCCGCTGATGTGGGGCCGACACTTGCGAACCCAACTGCTTATCATTCTGCTATATACATCTTGCACTCAAAAGATCTATGATCTACAATTCCACCGCGGGTTCCTCATATACATTAACTTCGTTCAAAGTATATGTTTCTACTTTCCATCCCTAGAAACTTTGCATGCGCTTGCGAACCTAGCTGCTTATCGTTCCGCTATATACATATTGCACTCAAAAGATCCGTGATCTACAATTCCACCGTGGGTTCCTCGTATACATTAACTTCGTTCAAAGTATCTATTGTTGCTTTCCATCCCTAGCAACTTCACGTCCTTCTTGATATACATTAACAATGTTCTTACTAGTGACAACTGGACACAGTGGTACAAAAGATACTTCCTTGATATACAATTCATGCCTTAACATCTCCATCTATATTCTCGCACGATGGATCTGACCGACCACTGTTCCTTTCCATACTTAGCCAATTTTATGCCCGTCACTGCGGGGCCAACGCTTACGAACCCACCTGCTTATTGTTCCGCTATATAGATCTTGCACTCAAAACATTCGTGAACTATAATTCCACCGCGGGTTCCTTGTATACAATAAGTTACTTCAAAGTATCTGTTGTTTCTTTCCATCCCCAACAACTTCTCTTCCTTCCTGATATACATCAACAATGCTCTTACTAGTGACAAGTGGACACAGTGATACGAAAGATACTTCTGTGATCTGCAATTTATGCCTTAACTGGTGACAACTTAGTAGGGATTCACAAGCATTTGCATTAATAATTAAACACTAAATGTTATTCTATGAGATACTTAGTTATTTTTCCCTTCTCTTCTTCCCGTGTATTATCTACAATTCCAGTGCGAACTCCTCCGTCCTTTTTCCCTTATTTTCTTCCTGTGTATTATGGGACTATAAAATATGGACATGATATTTTATAGATCAGGTACAAATTCCACATTCCATACCTAGCGACATTTTGGATCGCGGGTTCTCAGGCGGGCGGTGTCAAAATTGGGCCTCCATTATTTCGTGGCCTACAAATAGCACCCAGATTTCCACGATGTACAAATTGACAACTGAACCTGTGGACTGGTTGACTCAACATTGCACTTCTATTGTTCTGTGTCCTCCAAACAGTGCTCCCAGTTCCGTGATATAGAAATTGACACACGGAATGCAGAATTGGCAGGATGGAGATTGCCATTATTTACAGATGCTAATCCCTATGAAGTATCTAACAATATCTAAAAAATTATTTTGAATGCTAAATTATCTCTTAGTAGCGACAATTGGACACAAAGGTACGAAATAGTTTGGATTGCACTCTCAGCAATATACAAATTGACTACCAGATTCTGACATCCTCCGCTCTTCCATATTACAAATTATGCATTCAAATGTTCGAAGCGATACAATTAGAAGGTCCGGGCCTCACCTCCTCTGTAGAAACCTTCTCAGCCTGTTTTGGATCCTCCTATTTCCGGGTTGATATCTTATAGAGCATGTACGAATTTCGCATTCCATACCTAGCGATATTTTTTATCGCGGGTTCTCGGGAGGGTGGGCTCAAAATTAAGCTTCCATTGTTGCGTGTGTTGCAAATAGCACCTATAATTCCACGATATACAAATTCACAAGCAGACCTACGGACTGGCTAACTCAACATTGCACTTATATTGTTTCGTGTCCTCCAAACAATGCTTCTAGTTCTGTGATATACAAATTCACACATGGAATGCGGGGTGGAGATTGCCATTGTTTACCAATGTTAATCCCTATGAAGTATCTAATAGAATCTAAAAAATTATTTTCAATACTAAATTATCTCTTAGTAGTGACAATTGGACATAGAGGTACGAAACAGGTGGCATCGCACCCTGTGAAATATACAAATTTACTACTGGGTTTCGACATCATCCTCTCTTCCGTGTTACAAATTATGCATTCAAATGTTCGGAATGATACAAGTTGAACGTCGGGGACTTGCGTCTTCTGTAAACACGTTCTCAACCTGTTTTGGATCCTCCTGTTGTCGGGTTCACTAAATGTGCAACTCTTGGATACTGTTTCGGGTTGGCATCAAGATTTGTTGTACCATGGTTCACAAATGTTTCAAAGTATCTGTCGCTGCCTCAATTGGCATCCGACCCTCCGCAATATACAAATTGACTACCAGGTTCACATCTTGTAATCAAAATTTATGTGATATACAATTCCACCGCCGACTCCTTTGTCCTTTTCCCCTTTTCTTCTTCCCCTGTATTATGGCTCTCTGGTTATATACTTGGTCTCCTTTCTATGATCGCAGGTTCCAGCATTGGTGGGTTGAATTCTTTATCTCCA
This sequence comes from Picea mariana, assembly GCA_032191745.1. Classification (NCBI taxonomy): domain Eukaryota; kingdom Viridiplantae; phylum Streptophyta; class Pinopsida; order Pinales; family Pinaceae; genus Picea; species Picea mariana. Next base: position 13,755 of record JASDQU010282341.1, read on the forward strand.
TCTATATAATCACACCAAGAATCTGACCGACTGCTATTTCTTTCCATACTTAGCCAATTTTATGACCGCGGTTGTCGGGTTAGTAATCTACAATTCTACCGTAGGCTCCTAGAACTCGCAAGATTCACTATACCATGGTTCACAAATGTGCTTCCTAATATACATTGGTTGTGCTATTACTAATGACTCTTACAAGTGACGACTGCACACAGCAATACGAAATAGTTCACATCCAACCCTTCGCAATATAGAAATTGACTACCCGGTTATGACATCATCCCCTTTTCCATGTTACAGATTATGCATTCAAATGTTCCGAACAATACAATTTGACCATCGCGACCTCACATGTTTTGGGCAGACCTTCTGACCCTATTTTGGATCCTCCTGTTCACGGGTTCACGAAATCTCCAATTATTAGTCAGTGTTTTGGGTTTGCGCATTCAAACACTTCTGCTTCTTGTTCCGTGATATACATATTGCACTCAAAATTTCTGTGATTTACAATTCCACCATGGAGTCGTTGGTCCTTTTTCCCTTTTCTTCTTCCCTTGTATTATCGCTTTCTGATTATATACTTAGTCACCTTTATATAAACGCGGGTCCCAGCCTTGGCGGGTTGAGATATATTTATCTCCATCTGTATAATCACACGACGAATCCGATCGACCACTATTGCTCTCCATACTTGCTGAATTTTATGGCCATGGTTGGTAGGTTCGCGGTTTCGAACACTGCTTCTTGTTGCGTCATGTACATCTTGCACTA
>JASDQU010282344.1:1679-14631 GCA_032191745.1 Picea mariana
AATTAAAAAAATTATTTTAACATTGGTATTAAGTAAAATAATTTTATATCATCATTCATCTTTAATTAAGATGATTTTATGTCAACTTTATAGAGAGTAATTGAAAACCATATTTTATTATTATTTACATAGGTGAGTTGAACTTCATATGAGGGAGATGTGAAATTCCTTTTATACTTAATATGGAGTTAACACATGTGATTTAAAAAAATATTAGTAACAAGTAAATCCCTCTCACTCTCCCTATATATATAACAATTGAAAGTAAAAAAATTATTATGGTTAAAGCATTTGAATGCTTAAAACATTTGAGAGGCATCAAATTCTTCCATATCTAAATTTTTTTAGAGTACAAAGCTAGAAGAAATGTTTGCATCTTGAAGAACCAACTTAAATATTGATCTACACTCGTTTTTCAAGATGCAAACATTTCTTCAATTTTGTACTCTAAAATAAAATTAAATCTCGAGAAATTTGACGTCTCTCTAGAGAAAATAGATCGGAAGTTAAGATGAATCTATGCTAATGTTATCCCACTTTACTTAACATTATCTTATGCATAATACTTAACATTATCTTATACATAATACATAACATTCTTTAATTATCAAATTGTAAGACTTATACCTGTGGATCCATTTCTAATAATCCATTCTCTTATTTACAACTTGTCCATTGTTTTCTATAAATGTTCTAATAAATAAATAAATCCTCCAATGTTGCATTCCATTTTCTATTATATTATCTTTTATAAATTTTGAATAACATTATATAATTATATTATAGCAACTTGTATTTACTATTTATTTGCTTTAAATAATATTTCAGTAATGTTCATCTTTTATTCAAGTTTAAGTTAATCTATCTGAATATATGTTCGAAGAGGTGTAGACGGATTGGCATGTGCCTGTAAATGAAAGGAATTGTGTAAAGGAGGAACAACTAGTTGAACATAAAAATAAAATTAAATAATGAGATTAAAAAAAAAAAAATTTAATAAAAAGTAACCACAATATAATATATAATTATCATTAACAAAGATTTATTTAATTTAGTTTTTACCATTCATAAAAGTTTTAGATTTATTTTATTTAGTTTTTAACATTCCTAAAAGTTTTAGGTTAAAGATTTTATGAAGATTTTTTCCAGGGATAATTGTTTATTTAGTAGATTTAAGTGATTATTTCTGTAAAATAGGAGTGTCTTGAAAATTTTTAGAGTACAAAACTTGAAGAAATGTTTGCATCTTGAAGAACTAGCTTAGATCCGGATCTACACTGGTTCTTCAAGATGCAAACATTTCTTCAAATTTTGTACTCGAAAATAAAATTAAATATTCAGCAATTTGATACTTCTTTACAAAGATTAGATGGAAAGTTAAGATAGATTTAGACTAGTCTTATGTCACTTTATATGACATTATCAACTAGTTAAGATGGATCTAATATGAATAGGAAGTTAACCTAATCAACCAGTATTTTAAAAAAAATAAAAATCATAAACTAATAAAAATATCAGTATCTCAGTATATAAAACAGTGGGTGATAAAGTGTGATGTTAAACACTAAGACTTCTGTTATATGTAAAGTAGTCGAAACCCTCTACTAATCTTGTGTGCAGTCTAAAGGGCCTGGGATTATAGTGATAGCTATGGAATAACACGATCAGTGAAAAAAAAAATCATTTCAGCCGAAAATAATGTGAACACGGCAACAGAAATAGAACCTGCTCGCCATTTTCAAAATCGTCGAGACAAAATATACACTCCTCCACCTCTCCTAGACTGCTGTACTCGACGTTTCTCTCCTCGACCGCAAAGTACCCTCTCCTGTCATTTTCTGCATTTAAGGGTGGCCATAATAAACATAAAAGAAACACTGCGAAAAGTAGTAAGTGATATACAAAAATCCCTACGAGAACCTCTCAAAGGAATTTCCATTCCCAAGGTTACACATTTTATGGTTTAAATATTTTTAAAATATTATTAAATAATTTAAATTGAATTATTTAATTTTTTAAATATTATTTACAAATTTGTTTTAGTGGAGGTTAATTATTTGTCAGCTAATTAAAAGAATTAAAATTGTTATAAATTTTTAATTAAAAAAACTTTAAAAAATAATTAATTTATAAAATTGGATAAAATTATTGTCCAAAAAACTCTCTTAAATGGATCTTGGTTAGATTTTAATTATCATTATGAAAATTAATCTTAACTAGCTCATCAAGTTTAGGAAATGTTATAGTAAGCACTGTTATTTTTTTTTCATTCTCAAGGAATTTCCATTCTCAAGATTAGACATTTTATTCTTTTAATATTTTATAAATTATTATTAAATAAACAAAATTAAATTACATAATCTTCTAAATATTATTTATAAATTTATATAGATTGAAAACAAAAAAAATAAAATTGTTATGATTTTTTAATTAAAAAACTTTAAGAAATATTTAATTTCTAAAATTAGTTAAATTTTTTTTTTTTATTAAAGCCTGGTTCTTTGTTATCATTATGAAACCTAATCTTAGCTAACCTAACAGGTTTAGAAAATGTTGTAGTCTATATTATTTATAGATTTGTATATGTTACAAGCTTTAAAAAATAATTTATTATAATAATAATAATTTTTAATTAAAATTTTTTAAATTATTTTTAATTATAAAATTGGTTAAAGTTAAAAAAAAAATAGATTTTTTGTTATCGTTAAGTGACTTAATCTTAGCTATCCCACCAAGTTTAGGAAATGTTGTAGTATACAAGTTCTACCTTTTTCCATTCTACAAGTTTTATCTTTAGCTATCCCAAGTCTATTATGAGGATTACATATTTTATATTTTAAATATTTTTTAAAATATTATTAAATAAACAAAATTGAATTATATAATATTGTAGTTAAGAAATTAAACATTTTATTTTAAATATTTTTAAAAATATTATTAAATAAATTAAATTAAATTATATAATCTTCTAAATATTATTTATAATCTTCCAAATATTATTTATAATGTTGTAGTTTAAAAATTCTAAATATTGTATTTCTAAAAAAATTTCATTCTTACAATTAGACATTTTTATTTTTAAAATAATATTAAATAAATTAATTTAAATTACATAATATTCCAAATATTTTCTTATAATTATGCAGTCTAAGAGTTTATGTTCCCAAAGAATAAAAGTTCTATGTTTTTCATTCCCAAGGCATTTCATTTTTTTAAATATTATTGAATAAACAAAATTAAATTACATAATCTTCCAAATATTATTTATAATGTCTAGAAGTTCTTTTTTTTTCATTTCCAACTAATTTTTATTTTTAAATAAAATATTTTATTTTTAAAATATTATTAAATAAAATAAATTAATTTATAAAATCTTCCAAATATTATTTATAAAGTTGTTGTACTCTAAAAGTTATAAGTTTTTCATTCCAAGGAATTTCTCTTCCCAAAATTAAACAATTTTTTTTAAATATTATTAAATAAAATAAATTAAATTATATAGTCTTCCAAATATTATTTATAATGTTGTAGTTTAGAAGTACTATTTTTTTCAATCCAAGGAATTTCCATTTTCAAAGATAAACATTTTATTTTTTAAAATATTATTAAATAAATGAAATCAAATTACACAATCTTCCAATTATTGTTTTTATATTTGTATATGGTGTAAACTAAAAAATTAAATTGTTACGATTTTTTAATTAAGAAAAAACTTGAAGGAATATTTAATTTATAAAATTGGGTAAAGTTTTTTTTAAGGAAACCCTAATAAAAGAGGTTTTTATTCCTTTTAACTTCAACATATGGATATTTGAATTCATGATATTTGATATTTTTGGGGGATATTTTTTTGAAATCAACCAACCTTAGGATTTTAGGACATCTAGTGAGGCCCAACAATCTCTACAATATATCTAGCCAAAGCCATAGACCTTATGACATCAAGTGAGGCCCAACAATATCTACAATATATCTACCCAAAGACTTGACCCCATTATAACCACAACACTCATGTTAATCCACTAACTAAAATTGGGTAAAGTTATATGGTATCAAACACTCTCACCCTTAATCTCACACTCCTTTTTGAGGAAATCAAAATACTAAGATTGTAATGGTTTTTGAAAGAAAAGAGTTTTTCAAGAATGTTTCATTTATGAAATTGGGTAAGCTTATGTCTTATATTATTAAGGGAAATGGTGCTCATCCTCAACTTAATTTTTATCATGAATTCTACAAATTGTTTAATTCCAAGGTGTTTATTAGTTAGTTCAATGAGAAATTTCACTACAAATGAGCATTGATCCCTAGTTTGGTTTTGTTTTTAAAATAAAAAATGTTGGAAAAATAGTTTTAAATAACCAAATTAGGATTTGCAATTTTTTTGTAGTATTTTAATTTTCTTGTGAAAGCTCACTACATATTCATAAAATTACTAGATTGTCCTCTCCTCAATTAATGAACTTGATCCAAAATGGATTTTTTCATATATCTTGGTACTTTCTAGGTGGAAAAATTGTAGGAATTGGCTTGTAGCACCCATTTTTGTGGCAAGTCCCAATTTGGAGGTTTGGGGTCTAGAAACTTCTAAAGCCAATTTAAGGCATCCAGTGAAACTTTTGGGGGTCAACAATTTGTGAGCATAGCTTGAACCCCTCAATGTTGTTCTACACACTAGAAGCTTTCTAATGGTTCTAATACAATCTCAATTGGAGTTTGTATGAGGAGGTTATGCCTCCACAAGTTCACCCACCTTGTTGACCACCATGGTACCTAGTGGATGCCACATTAGCGCCCATTACTCCCACATGTGGGGCTACTCACATGTGCAATTTCAAGAAGATTCTAGAGGGTCCAAAACCATAACATTGATTAAGGGTTGAGGTTAATCATAGATGACTATCACGATATGTTAAATATTGGGCTTCTAGGACAAGAAGGGGCTCCATTCTTTTAGCATTGTACTTGTTCCATAGAGTATGGAATTTAGGAGTATTATTCGAGAGCATAATAAATGAGGTAGAAGATGTTGTAGCATATATTTAAGCCATGTTGTCTATAGTGGGTGACCCTATTGGGTTTTCTCCCATCTCGAGTCCCAGGTCACACGTTCTATTCATTTTCTTGGATTTTTTGTTGATTTGATTGTTCTTTCATTTTCATATTTCAATTACTTCCATTAATTTGAGCATTAAGATAGTAATAATAAATCTAGGATCTAAGGAAATAAATTGTATAGTAAAATATTTTAGAATATTGAAAGATCTATTGTGATGAACTATTCCATTTGAATATCTTGTAGTTTGTGTGGAAATTTGCCTTATCCAAGAATTGTCATAGAAGGAAGTCACAAAACCCTATATATGGTGGATGAGTCCAATCATAGAAACCCTTGGTATGTAGCATAAGAGAGATTCATGAATATAGAAGAGCAGGTGGTTGGTGCCTCTTACAACATGGCCCTCCTCATGGTGGTTGTAATGAACAAGTTTGAATATTTTGGGGAGGTTGGTGGCTCTAACTCATAAGTTGGATTAGATGAGAAATTGGGATATTATGAAGACCTGGAAAATGAATTGAAGAAATATCCCAAGAAGGAGAAACCAAGTTCCAATGCCATCACTCCTTCACAAAATCTATATATTTATTTTCTTAAGTTGAATTATTGGTTGAAATAGTTATAATTGTATTTTAGTTTCCATAGTATATATGAGGACTACAATATTTCATTCACCCAGCTGAAACTAGAGGAACATGCACTAACCTTGTGGGAAACACACACATAGACACTTAGGTTGGAGGTCGATCCAATAGTAACTAAGTGGGAGGTTTTTAAAACCCTCATCAAGTATGAACTCTACACTATTGGGTAGGTACAGGAGCAGTCAATCCATTACCATAATTTCTTGTAGAAGTAAGGGGAAAGTGCACACAATTACACCACCAAATTTTGGAAAATAGTAATTATGTTAGGTATATCTCTCAAGATCCTACTTGTAGGGTATGCATATCCATGTATGAAAGAAAGTGGTTCTCTTCGTACATAGGACCATTGATTAGACCTACATACCAGAACCGTACCTGGTGAACATAAGCCATAAGAAAGGACAACCAAGTGGTACTAAATAGAAATAACACCAAGATGCTTCTAAGGAGGGGAAGAGTAAGTGGTAAATAAAATAAATATATAAATAAACCACTACACATTAGTGAAAGGATACAAACAACCACTACAACCATTGTAAATGTGATGGTCACAGTGAAGACAAGTGTTGGAAGCTACATCTAGAGTTGAAACCAAATAATTGTAAGAAGGATTTCAAGAGCAAGTACTCACTAGGCATGGACTTAGCCAACCATAAATTTGTTTTTTTTCATTTTTAAATTTCAGTCATTTCCATAAATTTGAGCATTAAGATTGTAATAATAAATTTGAGATCTAAGAAAATAAATTGCATAGTAAAATATTTTAGAAAATTGTAAGACCTATTATGATGAACTACTAAAGTGGAATATCCATGGAATTTTACAGATCATATTGGTATCAAAGAATTTTCCTTTGGGCTTTTTGTGGGAAGTTGTAGGATCTTGAAATTCTCTTAAGAAGGAAAAATGTAACGACCCTGCTTAAATAGGTGTATATGATAATTAATTATAATTAATTTAATAATATAATTGACCTAAAAGATTAGCTAAACCTTAATTATTTYTTAAAATAACATTTACTAATTAATTATTATTAATTAGTTATTCATGATTTTCTTTATGATTAATTGAAGTATTAATTAATTCATTAATTAATAAGGTAAATAAATAAAAAAGAAGGATATTCAATTATATTATTAAATTAATTTACATACCCAATACGGGATAACATATTAACTACAAGGGATAAGATATTAAATGAAGGGGATAAGGGGCATTAACGGAAAGGGATAAGGAGGTAATAAATGGGTTAGGTAGGGAGTAAATGAGCGGGGGAAGTCGGGGAAGGAGGGATAAGGAAGGGAAGGAGTTTGAGGGGAGGATTCTACGGAGGTTTGGGAATGACTTTTGGGGGAGCTTTGGATTTGTGGAGAGAGTCAAGTTGTGGAGGAGGATTGATACAGTGCACCGGAGTTGCTGGGGGTTTTGGGCACGGGGGGCAGGATATCCGTTGATATCCTGGATCTATGGAGCTACCTAGTTGGCAGGGAGGAACGATTTTGGGCAGTGTTCATAAGTGATCAAGGAGGCAAGCTGCAGACAAAAGGAGGGATAATAGCATCAGGTTCATGTATTTATTTAAATTTATACACTGTTCTTCATTATGATTAATTAAATTTAGTATTATTGATATATTTGATTGCGAATGTGCTAAATGAAGGTAACTCTTAAATTTGACTGCTATGAATAAAATAAAATGGTTGTTTATTTAATTTGGCTGTTACAAAAAAAAACCTTAGCCATGGCTAATGAGTCCAGTTGTAACAACCCTTAGGATGTAGTAGGAGAGAGATATGCAAAGTTGGAAGAACAAGTCACTATCATACTTTGCAACATATCCCTCCTCATGGTGGCTCTACTAAACAAGTTTGGAACTTTAGAGGAATTAGGTGGATCTAAGTCATAATTTGGGCTAGCTGACAAACTGAGATATAGTGAAGACACATAAAATAAGTTGAACAAATATCTTTAGAAAGAGAAACCAAGTTCCAGTTCCATCACTCCTTCAAAACATTTTTTTATAATGGATAACAAAAGTGGACATCAAACACTAGCAAGGTGATATTTATGTTGTTAATTTGAATCATTGGTTTCAATAGTTAGCCATATATTTCAATGTCCATGATCTATATGAGGAATACAAGATTTCATTTGCTTGACTGAAACTAGAGAGTCATACACTAAATTTCTGGGAAATCCACACATATACACTTAGGCTAGAGGGTGATCCACTAGTAATAAAGTGGGAGGTGTTTAAAACCCTCATTAAGTCCCAATTCTACCATATTGGGTATGTAAAGGACTATTGGATATATTATAATCACTTCATTTAGAGGCAAGGGAAGAGTGTGCAAGAGTACACCCAAAAAAATAGGAAAATGGTAAATATGTTGTGTATATCTTCCAAGAGCCTAGATGCACTCCTTAAATACCTAGGGGGTATAAATAACCATGTATGAAAGAGGGTGATTCTCATCAAACCTACGACCATTAATGAGGATTTCTTATAAGCACCATGTTTGGAGAACATACGCCATAAGAAAGGAAAACCAAGTGGTTTTAAATATAAATGCCACTAAGATGCTTCTAAGGAGGAAAATAAGAAGTGGAAAGAGAAAGAAAAGAAAATAAAAACACCACACATCAATGTCAGGATCAAAATAGCCATTGCAGGGTGAATTCATGAAGCTGGGTAACACTTTCGTGACAATCGGGTCTCCAAAATTCTGAAATACATTTTTTTGGCCGAACTAATTTTATTTTTGGTCGAAAGTCTTATTTTTTCGGCTGAACCTTTGAACATCAAATCAAATGACACCTTGATGACACCCTCGATTTTTGTGTACAATTTTATCCAGACAGATAATTTTCATCTGGTAACATCTTTTCGACCGAAAGATATTCCAACCAAAATAATGTTTCGTCCGAAATAATCTTTCAGCTGAAAGAGATTTTCGGTCAAAAGATTAGTTCGGTTGAAAACACTTTTCAGCCAAAAGATTAGTTCGGCCAAAAAAAGGTTTATATATTACCTGCACATCACCCCTGCAATAATTTTTTAGAGTTTTTAGTTAGTTCATGCCTGTTAGTGTTTGGTGTTTGGTGTGTGAGCGAACATTAGTGTTCGTGTTTGGTGTTTGTTGTTTGTTGCGGGCGGTGTTTGTTTTTTGTTGTGGGCGGTTTTTTTTGTTTGTTGTGGGCGAATGGACGTTGTTGTGGACATTGGAGCAGTGGGCGGCCGGACATTGGAGCTGCGGGCATTCGGTCCAGGTATGTTTATATTAGGAAATTTTGAATTATAATTTAGAATTTAGAATTTTAAATTAGAATTGAAAAAAAAATAGATTGTTGGTAGGGACTTATTAGTCTATGTCCATGTATAGTGATGGGCATGAATTTGGGCCTATACCTATACATGGACAGGGCTGAATATGGCCCTATCCCTTAGCTTAAATTTTAAATTTTTATTTAAATTTTAGAATTTAGAAGTTATTTTTTGATTGTTGACAGGGCCTTATTCGACCCTGTCCATGTACAGTGATAGGCCTGAATTCAAGCTTGTACCTGTACATGAACAGGGCCGAATATGGATATGTCCCTTATGTTTAAATATGTTTAAATTTTAAATTTTTAAACAAGGACGAATTTTAAATTTTTAAACAAGGCTAAATTTCAAATATGTTTAAATTTTAAAAATTTAGTTGAAATTTTGAGTTTAGAAATTTTGTTTAGAATGTTGACAGGGCCTTATTCGACCCTGTCCATGTACAAGGATAGGCCCTAATTTGGATCTGTCCCTATCCATGGACATGGACGAATATGGCCCTATCCATGTATAGGGACATGCCCCAATTCGAACATGTCAATGTAAATAGACAAGGACATATTCGGCCATGTCCATGTAGTACCTCAAGAAGTAGGATAAGAAGAACTAGAGCCAGTAACAAAAGCCTAGTTCCATAGGAAATCCATACAGCTGCTAAGAAAATAAACATAGTTGCAGAAAATAGACAGAGGCCTGAAGAGACTGTAAACTTTAGGGCATGACACAGACTAGCTATTATAACTATAAACAATGATACCAAGGGCTAAGCATGACTATTATAGGGCCACCACTACCCTAAATAGTGCCCAAACTGAACAAATTAGACTCTGACAACAACTGTAAAGAAACATCCCCATAAAGGACCTAGTACATATCACAATATTTAATAGGCCTAACAAAAATCTTGAAATACAAAAATATGTTGATATTAGTTGTTGCAATAGGAGAAAAATAAGTACAATGTTGACAAAAACTCCACTTATCTGCTAATAGTATTGCTAATTTAAATTTTTAGGAAATTTAATTTTTTAGTTAAAAATTACAATCATGGAAACAATAGGAATAAAGGAAGTGTACAAAACCATGAATCAAACCTGTTGTAATCATACCAGTTAACTATATAGGGTTGAACATGATGAATTAATCAGATAATATGATATGAGACCACAAGAAGCCCTGTGAACAAATTGAATTACACTCCATTCTTTGCTTAGAAGTAATTCCATCATATTCGTTCATAATGACATTGATGTTGCATTCTTATTGATTAGGGTCCTACTCCTAGTATAGTATATGAATAAGACCTATATTGGTTGTGCTCATATGTTACATGTATGCACTTCTTATGCCTTTTCATATTTATGGGATTGGTTCTAACTCAGTACTAATACAAATACAACAACATCCTTTACATTCAACTTATGATAATCTACTCTACGCGTATATATGATCTCAACATAATATAGGGTTATGACTCATACAAGAATATTTGTTCATGTTCTATGATGTGTGTTTGATATGTTTTTATAAATAAGAGTAATAACTAAGAGTAATACATTACTAAACTGATGTGTGTTTCTGATCTTTGTCGGATTTGTTGTCATTTTATAAAAAATGACAAAATTAATAGAATTAAATATGACAGAAATAGAACAAAATTAATTATGTTAATTATGTTCATGATTGGTATGTTAATTTTGTTCATGGTTGGTATGCTATTTTATTAATAATTTTATGTTTTTTTCTTATCCAAATAGTAAATTAAATCTTAATTTTAAAACAAAACATTACATATAATTGATTTTAGAAACTATGGTATGATCTATTGTGACAAATTTGTATAGTGTAATATATATGACACTTAACAAGTCCTTTCCATATGTCCATCTATAAAGGACAAATGCCTATATATGAGTTTGTGAAATCTATAAGAATGAATATAGGAATGTATTAACATCTTCGTGTGACGATATTTGTTATCCTACCTATAAATCGTTCTAGGTAAATGAAACATAGTATAATTATTAAAATGGGTATATAAATATAAATTTAATTAAGAAAGGTTATAATAAACACCATTTATTTTTATATAAGAAATTGTTTTAGTATTTTTTGGAATTTTAGATAAATAAGAAATGATATAAGTATTAAAGTTTTAAAATTTCAAACTAATTCAATATAAAGAAGGTAATTTTTCATCAATTTTGTGACAATTAAGACTCACTCAATTGCATCTTCTTCAAAATATATATCCCATTAAAAATCACATTACTATGTTTACAATAGCTTATGATGCAAGTTTACATTTGAAAGTATTATCATGATTGATCTCAATCTAGATTTGTAACTCCAACAAAGCCTTCCAATATTACATTTGTTCCATTTCCTCCACCTCATCTCAATATAACTTAATATTGAAGACAATTTAAAAATTACTTATATTGATGACCAAACTTATTGAATGCTTATCTTATTGATGATATTTATATTCATATAATATTACTTCACACATATTGACCAAAGTTATTCAATGCTTATCTTATTGATGATATTTATATTCATATAATATAACTTAATTAATTCATTAATAACCTAGATATTAGTAACTAATGTGTTTACTGAACCATAATATTGTATGTGTGTTGGATATTTAGGCATAGCTAGAACACACATATCCCACACATACACGATAATAACAAGTGATGTTTCTAATGCATATTTTTAAAATGTTCACAAATAATCATGCATACAAATAAATAAAGTAAATCAAACTTCAGATACTCCTCATGAAAGAAAGAGTAATAATTCAATATTCATCCATATTTAAAATTGAATTATCATAATTTAAACATTGTAGGAACTATGTGAGGAAACAAGGAATCACATATTGAATCCCAAATGTGATCCTCAATTGACTTGGAATCACCCAGGTCCTTTTAAACCCTTAATTCCATCTCGCATCTCCCATCCCATCGTTGTTTTTTTGAATTGATTTCCCTTGGAGAACCCAACTTCTGATTTCAATGACTTCTATGTGTCAGTTTTATTGATTCGTATTAAAAGATTGTGGTTTTATCTTCTGTCATTTATCCCTTTAGTCATAAGTCTGTGCCTAAGCAGTCAGTCAGGAGCCGAATCGATGATTGTCACTTCGATGTTTAAAGACCTATAGATTCAAATGTCCTTCTTTTATGTGCATGGATGATGAGTGAAGGATAATAATTTTACATGTTGTCTATCCCTTAGTTATCTTTGAGTTGATTGATTCATGGTTGAATGTATATTCTTTCTTCCTTCATATGAGCAAGTAACTTTGTAGCTTGATTGATTAAAACTTCGATTTATCTCTGCATTTTTAATTGCTTGAACTTGGGTACATCTCTGCATTTTTATTGATAAATTGTGAATTTTGAATGATAAACCTATGAGTTGAATGACAGTCCCTTGGAGAACCAAATTTCTAATTTCAATGACTTCTTTGTGTGGTTTTTATTAATTATTATGAAAATATTTTGTTTTTATATTTCATCCCTTATCCCTTTAGTCATCATTTTGTGCCTAAGCAGTCGGCCAGGAGTCGGATCGACAGTCATCACTTCGGTGTTTAAAGACCTATAGATTCAAATACTCTACTTTTCTGTCCACAGATGATGAGTGAAGGATAATAATTTGCTCTGTTGTCTATCGCTTATTTATCTCGGAGTTGATTGATTCATGGTTGAATGTTAGTTTTTGAACCTACTTGTGGGTGAAATCATGAAGGTGGGTTACACTTTTGCTTGTTTTATGACAAAAAAAACTGTATTTTCACAAGTTATTCAACTTCCGACATATAAAAGTATTTTTTTTTTATTTTGAATTTCACTTTACAGTAAAAACAAAACTTGTGAAGAATTGTGTTAGCTTTCTAATGACTATTTT
>JASDQU010282345.1:0-11752 GCA_032191745.1 Picea mariana
AGGGTTTTGGTATCTACGGAATACCTAAAAACATTGTATATATTGTATGGCGAATGGTGAAATTCGATATAATGAAAATAAGAAAGGTTTTCCCGGTTGAGGGTTTCCGGTATAAAATCTTTGTGTACTTTGTGTATGAGCCATTGATTAATTTTTGTATTGCTTAAGAATCTATATGCATTGCTTTACTTCGCAGGTTTAAAACTTACAATGCAAACCTTTTTTAAGCTAGCATATACAAAAGAAACTCAAAAGGCTAGACTAAGATTTTTTTTGGTACCAAGCTAATCAAGCTTTGTAGTTCTCAATATATAATAATTTTCAATGGTCTAATGAAGTGGCCAAAATCCAATTGGGTGGCTTGTATTCATGGGCTGGGAAACAATGTCATGGATTATGTGAAATCTATTATCCTCGTATACAACGAAATAGTAAATTGTGTCCTTTTAAATGATCATGATCTTGACTCTTATCATAGACCTTTAACCCTAACTCTAAACTTTGCCACGCACAAAAACCTCATATACGAAAATTTCGATAACCATATGCACTTGCTTTTTGAGAAAAATAAAGATAATATTTTCTTAAAGGGTTTAAACAATGAATTTAATCTTTGATGTTATAAGAACAATGTTGAAAACCTCTATCATAATTTTATGACAACCCTTTCTACTTCCATTAACAAGTTCTCCATCATTGTGTTATGGAAAATGAAAAATAGAACAACCAACACTTGGTATGATAACGAGTGTAAAATTGCTTAAAAAATCATTAAGGATGCTTCTAATGAATCCTTAAAATCCAATAAGATAAATAGGTACAAAGCCCTAATTAAAACAAGAGAATATTTTGAACTTATCTAAGTTAGATCCTAAGAAATTATGGAGTCAAATTATGACCCGTAAAACTAAAAAAAATAATATGATTCCCTTAAGGGACTTGAAATCCTATCTTAAAAATATATATGAATCCCCTAATGTTGTAGACAACATTCCAAGTGTTTCCATAGAGGAGAAAGTTTTTTCTATAGAAGACATAGAGTTTGGGTTTAATCATCTCGCAAAAGGAAAAGCTAAGGACATCTAAGGATACGCAGATGAAATATTAAAAAATGGAGGGCCTATCCTCATCCATCACATACACAATCTATTTAATTTAGCAGTCAAGCAGTGATTCCCTAAACCCTAGATGCAAAGCCTCATTGTACTTATTTTTAGAAGTGGGGATAAAATCAATCCCTCTAACTATAGGAACATTATGATTTGCCCCATTTTAGCCAAGCTATATGGAATTATTTTGGAGAAGAATATTAGCATATGGCTAAAAAGCCACAGAAAAATAGCTAAAGGCCAGGCTAGATTTAGGAGCTATCATTCTACTGTGGACCACATCGTTATGCTTAGGATAATTACTAAGGGGTGTCACAATAATAAAACAATTCTCCTTTGTTGTTTCATTGACTTCAAAAATATTTTGACATGGTGCTCAGGACAAACATTTGGAATAGGTTAGAAGAGATAAAAATTACTTTCAAGTTGAGAACTACTATGGTAAAGTTGTATGAGAATCTTATTGGCAAGTTTAAGACATTGAGGGATGGTCGAAAGAAAATAATTGTAATTTAGGAGTCAAGCGAGGTTGTCCCATGTCCCCTACCAGTTTTGGCATATACATTGATAAGTTAGAAGATTGTTTGGAAGAAGCAAATTGTATCGGCTCGACTCTTGTTGGTATAGACATCATCCTCCTTTACACCAATGATATTGTTCTTGTGGAGAAAAATCCCTTTGATATCAACAAGTAATTAAGAATCCACAAATTTCTTCTCTAATATGGGTATAACAATGAACATTGACGAACCAAAGATGATAATTAAATCCAAAATTTTTCACTTAGGATATTGTCGTATATGACAACAAAAACTTCGAGAAAGTGCCTTTATACATTTTTTTCAAAATAAATATTCATCACAAATTACAATCTCACTAGAGCTATAGAATTGAGAAAATGATAAATGGAGGGTGGAAAGATTCTTATTGGCTTGAAAACAATTGTAAATCACTAGACCTTTGGATTTGGGATAAGAAAAAAATCTTCTTTGAGACTCTTATCCCTCTTGTTATCCTATATGAATGTGAAGTTTGGGGATGTAGCAGCTCTAGAGAATCATGAAGAAAATATAGCAAATTCAAAATATTTTTATAACTTATATTTCAAAATTAAAATCAATACACCATATCCTATCCTCCTCGTAGAAGAAAGCCTCCACCCCATTGAGAGCATGGCTATGATTATATACCTAATATACAAGAACAAGATAAACAACATAGATGAAAAGAGGATTCCCAAAATTACTTCAAACTCTAAACAAAACCACCTAAGGCTCAAGAGAGAATGGCCTAAAGATGCCAAGTCTTGGCTAAATCATTGGGGAATAACAATAATATTAAAAATATTATTACATATAAATTTAAGGAGAAATTGTGGTGCTATAAAGAATTAAAGGATAAAATAAAATTAAGATACTATCAAAGGTGATTAACCCTAATCTAAAAGATCAAAATTATGTATTTGTTTTCACTAGTGTAAGGAAGAAAAAAAACATTGCTAAAATAAGAACAGATTATCATGAGCTCGATAGTGAAAGTGAGTGTTGGACAATTCCCAGTGATTTTTGTGACACTAAGAAGGTTGAAGATGAAAAACACTTTCGCTCAGAATGTCCTATGTAACCCATATTAGATATCAATTTCAAAATATTTGTTACAGTACCTTCCTTCGTAACCTTCTAACTCATCAAAACTATGGTGATAAAATTTTAAATAAATATAAGTAATCCCTTACCAAATATAGTCTCAATGTATGTTATCATCATGTTTATAAAAAATAATATATTAAATTAAATATTTTGAAAAAAAAAAAAAAAATGAAGTTCTGAAATTTAAATTTTCTATTTATGATTGGTTGAACGTTATAATGTGACTAATTAAATCTAAATTCAGTTAATGTGATTAATTAAATCTAAATTCATAAAATTATAAAAATAAAAAATAAAAATTAATGTTATAAAAAAAAAATCTATTTATGATTGGTTGAATGCTATAATGTGACTAATTAAATCTAAATTCAATTAATGTGATTAATTAAATCTAAATTTATAAAAAATAAATAAAATAATGTTATAAAAACAAAATAAAAACTCAAATTAGACAGAAATAATCACTCAAATCTGTGGATTTTGGGCAAATGTCCCCCTAAAAAATCGTCGAAGAACCTTCATTTCATAGAACTTTTAGAATACAACTTGCCATTTATATCAAACATGGTGAATTATCGTGAGGTTGGCATGTGTGGACAAGCTAATGGAATCCTAGCCATTTGACGTTCCCATGCCCGAGGCATTTCAGTTTTGGGAAAAAATCAGTGGACAGAAAAATTGCAAGGGCTTCCCCACTGTCGGATCAGCTGACAATGTTGACAATGTTGAAAAACTATCATCTCATCATTGGACGGAATTGTTCAGCACATTTTTACCTTGCTTCCTGTACAAACATATTCAATCCATTAAATATCTTTCATACAACAAAAAGAACTATCCTCTACCTCTAAGCTCAAAAAGAAAGAGCTCCATAGATTCTGCCATAATTTAAAATTGAATTTTAGTGGTAAACCCACCACGTGTCAACTTTATATTCATTGCACCTTAGTTTAAAAGTTCTACTAAATGATTTTTTTTCATATTTTCCAGGGATATTTGCCTGAAATTCG
This sequence comes from Picea mariana, assembly GCA_032191745.1. Lineage (NCBI taxonomy): Eukaryota > Viridiplantae > Streptophyta > Pinopsida > Pinales > Pinaceae > Picea > Picea mariana. The sequence continues at coordinate 3,769 of JASDQU010282345.1, forward strand.
GCGAGAAATTGTAGGATCCGCAGATTTGAGTGAATTTTTCGCAGTAGTCTAAACGTTCTACCTTTTGGTTGTTTTTCGATAACTTTTTCCATTTGATTTTGCACGAAATTCAGTGATGAATGGTTGGATCTGTAGATTTGAGTGTCTAAGTTTGTATAATTCGAGTGCCCAAGGGGTTTTTCAGCACACTGAATCCATTTATGCATTTAGAAATGCAATTTAAACAACATAAAATAGTGATTTTGTCCAAATTTACATCGTCGGATTCAGGCATAAAAACCCAAAAGGTAGAACGTTTAGCCAACGCTGATTTTTTCTATATAATCTGAGTGTCCCGAGATTTTTTTAGCATGTTGAATCTATTTCTACATTCAAAAATGGATTTTAAACAACACAAAATAGTGATTTTGTGCATATTTATGTCGCCAGATTTTAGCTAAAAATCGCATTTTGTAAAACAGTTAGGCAAAGCCTATTCATTACAAACATCTATGCTCACCGCCTTGGTTCGGTCCAACCAAACTTTGAGCTATTTCATTACTATTAGTGGTTAAATTTGATGGCTATGTATCCCTTTTTTTTTTAATTTTATATCTCTGTTATATATTGGAAATTTTAAAATCTACGTCAATATGTAAGTTTGACGTTTTCTTAATTCCTAAAATCGTCAATTTAATATTTTATCTTATCTATTTTATTATATATAATGAAATATTTACAAACGTGGGTATCATATCACCATAATGGCACCTCTTCGAATACTTTCAAACAATTATTAATTTAATTTAAATGGAAGACAAATCATAATCAATGTCGATATTTTTCATTTAAAACATATTAATCAGGATTACTGTATTTACAACAAAAATGATCAAAAACACATATAATACATAATATTTAAATAACAAACAAAAATAAATATGAAATGTCATATGAAAGGTAGTTTTAAAAAGAACCCTCTCACAAAAGAGTGCCCATCAAATTTATATCTTAATTACAATGATTATTATAAATGGATTTATTAATTATATTTGTATTGTTTTATGATTATTTATGGATTTTTCATTTGAAATATATTAATTAACATTATTGTATTTACAACAAAAATGATCAAAAACACATATAATACATAATATTTAAATAACAAATAAAAATAAATATAAAATATCATATGAAAGTAGTTTTAAAAAGAAACTTGTTACAAAGGAGTGCCAATCAAATTTATATCATAATTACAATGATTATTATAAATGAATTTATTGTTTATATTTGTATTGTTTTTTTTGTTTTTTTTTAAGAAATTCAAGTCAAAAACTAAAAGAAAAGTTAGAAATCTATGCACAAATAAATTATTCTATCTTGTATTTCATAGAAAAGAAAAGAAATGTAGTAAAATAAAACATAAAATACTAAAAAAAATTAAAAAAAAAATGAAATGATGTTATTGTTAATGAAAAGAAATAGATTTACCAATCAACATTTTAGATAGTTGTAAAAGTAATATGGGCTCCCAAGTCACGAGTGAGGATCCTTTGGTCTCTTTGTGTGTAAAAAAATCTTATTGCATTTAGAGTAGTGTTATAATTAATATTTGTATTAGAGATTAGTTTAGATTTGTTAGATTTAATTAGTTGTAAGAGATCTTATCTAATTATTAGATACTATTTATATGTGTGGTTGAGAAAATTTTTCATGAATTTATTATATTATTGAGAAAAACTTTTTGTATAAATGTGTACTTGATTCAGTAATTACGTCGAAAGGTGTACACCTATTAATAATGGGCAGATTTAATAGGGGTTTAGTGCTTAATAAGTTTTCTATGAACAGGATTAAATATGGCTGGAATATTCTTAGTAGTCACACAAAATAAATGGCTGTGATTTCAATCATTAACTTCCTAGCTATTATAAAGACATTCGTTTATGTGTTTACTTTTTTACATTTACCTAATCATATTTAAAAATTACTTTGATAGCTCACTGATTGCCATGTAAGTGATTAACAGAAATTAAAATATTAACACCAGGTAAATGAAGTGCAACCGTTTATATGTTAATCAATAATAAAATTTAATAAATTCTTTATCAGCCAATATCTTTCGACGTTCTCCAACTGCTATATTAACGGCTGTGCTAGTAAAATACATACATAGAATTATTTTGTGCATGTTGGTTTGCTAATTTGGTATTAGAATTAGAAAGTGTGGGTGCAACTCCCTCACGGTTCATTCCCGAACCCCGAAGAAGGAATTTCCATCACATACACAGGAGAAGACGGATGTTGTTTCGCTGAGCCTCCGGATACAAGATCTTACTTTGCAATGGTGGTCTCCGGAGTGTTTTTTAACAGCATGGAGTTTCTTCCTAAATCATTTCTCTATCATGGAATGTTGTGGCATGTGCGGGCTTATTTTTTGTGTTTAATTTGTGTTAAATATATTAGATTTTTTTTTTAATTGAGAAGTGTTTAATTAAAAAATGGTTGTTAAATTAAAAAAATAATAATAATATAAATAAAGTTTGGTCAATTAAAAAAAATAATGAAATAAAAAATAAAAAAATAAGCTTTAATAAATTTCATTGTTGGACTGTAAAGTATCTAAAAAATAATATGTTTTCTATTGTATCCATTGGTGGTCCATAATAGGGTAGAATTTCACTTATGCTAGATGTATCTAGGTCTTGGGTGGTTAACCTATTTCCTTAGGTTCGAGCTCTTAACCAAACAAGCTCTTAGACATTAACTAAGTATGTACACCTTGAATGAGCCTAGTGGTTAAGAACATGTGTTTCCTCCTCGGAGATCACAAGTTCACATCCAGAGGGGGATAAAGTATGTACATGTGGCACGTTGTGTGATAAGGCTAGAAGGCTAGACGACCCCTGAGAATAAGTGTTTATAATGTTTCTCATGAATCCAATTTGTTTTATGTTATATTCATACAATTTCCTCATACCACCCTTCATTATATTTATATATCAATTATTTTTTATAAGTGAAACTACACTACTTCAAATGTCCAACCACGAACTTTTAAAATCGAGATGTATATCAAGACCTCATTTAAACCCAAGTTTAAATGGATGTAACCCCGTATAATAATTTAATTATATTGTTAAAAACCATTTAATTTGGATAGGACATTTTAAAATCCAAATACCATTCATTCATAAAAGATTTGGATAATCACACAATACTTATAATAATTCAAAGTCTTTATTTAATGCGATGGTGGAAAGTGGAAGGGAAAAAATGGAACCTTGTTTAATTGAGATTGCATCTCAATGGTTGATGAATCTATAGCCTTTCTAATTATTTAACTAATGGTGTTATATCACTTATAATTATTTTATACTTTGTAGATTCCATAGCATTGTAATTCATAGAACCCAAATCGTATCGGTTGTGAATTATGAAAGGAGGCAAAGGTGAATATGTCATAAAGTTGGCTTAAGTTGATGGGTTGTTGGTTGTCATTGATTTCAAACCTTGGAGAGTGATATTGTAGATTGATGTCAACCCTTAGTGATTGATGTCAACCCTTGGAGCAGTCCGATAGTGAATTTCGATAGCACAAAGGCATGGGTAAGGGACCCAAGTTTGTTTGAGGTATAAATGCATGAAGATCAATGAATTTACATGTAAGACTATTCTAGATGGATAATATGTGGCATGCCATTTCCAATCATATGTGGAACGTCACATAAATCCTCACGGTTAGAGAGTTATGGCCATATGAAGTTGGAGAACCCTTGTGAGTTATCTAGAAGCCCCTAGAAGGTCAAAGAAGTCAATTATTCTAGAAGCTCCTAGAAGAAGTGTATTGGTCAAATTGATGGTAACTAGGAGTTAATCATGGGTATAGTTGTTACATTAATAAAATAATTAAAAATAAATTAGTTGCGACAAGAAGTTGTGAGTTTGGTAATTATGGTAAAGTAGTTGTGATGAGAATATTGAATAGTCAAAGTGGTTGACCAAGAAATAAATTAAATAATAAAGTGGTTGCAACAACAAGAAGTTAATTAAGGGGAAAAAGTTATGAATTGACTAATTATAGAAAAGTTAGTTGCAATAAGAAGTTGTGAGTAAAGATAAATTATTTAAATAATAATGTAGTCAAAGTGATTGAAAAGAGAAATTATTTAAATAGTGAAGTGGTTGCAAAAAGAAGTGGTGAGTTTACTATTTATTGATAAGTCAAAGTGGTTGTAAAAGAAATTAATTAAATAATAAAGTTAGTTGCAACTAGGAGTGGAGAACTTACTATTTGTGGAAAGTGGTTAAGTTAAGTGGACGAAGTGGTTAAGTGAACAAAAGTTGATACTTCTAGAGGAAGATGCTTGGAGAGTATAAATAAGAGAAAAAGGGTCTTCCATTAGCACCTATTGAATATCATTGAATATCTATTTTGTGAAAGGTTATTTGGGTAGGTATTATTGATAGAGAAAAAGTGCGGAAGAAAAATCGTGGCAGGAAAAGTACAACAGAAAAATCGCGGCAGGAAAAGTGCAGCAGAAAAATAGCGCCAGGAAAAGTGCGACAGAAAAATCGTTGCAGGAAAAGTGCGGCAAAACATGTGTGGTAGAAAAATCGTGGCAGGAAAAAGTGCAACAAAAAAATCACGGCAGAAAAAGTGCGACAGAAAAATCGTGGCAAGAAAAGTGTAGTAGAAAAATCGCGACAGAAAAACCGCGGCATAAAAACCGTGGCAGAAAAATCACAACAGAAAATCGCAGCAGTAGAACACTACAAGAAGAAAAAAGGTATGGTTTTCATATGTGTAGCGTTAAATTTATGAATCTAGTTGAGGGTTTTCCTTGTAAATCTGTTGGATGCCCTCTTGGAAATTTAGGGCTTGTTGTAGAGTTGATCTAAGGCAGATCCACTAAAGTTTAGTATTGGTTCATGTTTGAGGGCTTTTGGTTGAGGTATGTTGTTGAAGTTATTGGTACAGACAGAGGTTGTATAACAGTGAGGTTATAGCACATGGTTTGAGGTAAAACTTGTGGTATAGTGTTTGAGGTATATGTGATCAGATTAGATTGGTTGATGAGTATACAATGACACGTTTCTCAGTGACAATTTTGACAGAACAGGTTGTGATAATGACATATTTAGTTTAGACATTTGGCACTTATATTATAGGGTGGTTGGACGGGGAAAGGATAGGTGGTTGTAGCCACCTTCCGGTTGTAGCCGGAGAACATAGGGGGTTGTATCCTCCTTCTGGTTGTATCCAGAGAATTGGGGACTTGGAGCTTCCCTCGAGTTGTAGCCTGATAAACTAGGGGGTCGGAGCCTCCTTCCAGTTGTAGCTAGAGAATTGGAATTCAGTGCTTCCTTTAATGTAATTAATGACATATAAGAAAAGCATTATGTGGCTTTCTCCTGCATTGGGTTTCCATGTAAATATTTGTGTACTCTGCATTGTGTGGATGTGTTTGTTATTGTTTATTATGCATTGATGAATGTTAATGTTCATGATACAGTGAGATATTGATGATGAACATATGAACATGGTTGAATAAGTAAAAGAATATAAGTTTTGGTTTAAAGGATTAATAATTGGTATAATTGTTCATTATTGATTCATCACCCCCTCTCAGTAATCCAACAATTGGTATCAGAGCAGGTTCCTTCAAGAAATAGTTTAACCACTGGAAGGGGGTCATGGATTATTTTGATAATGGAGTACCACTTTTTAATGGTTAGAATGGTTTAAAGTATGAGATATGGAGCGGAAGGACGAACGTATTTTTAAAGGCACAAGGGTATGATAGTTGGCAATCATTTGTTACAGGATATGATAGTTCAAAAAAGGAGAAGACTACAACAAAGAAGGAACTGAAATGAAATAAAAAAATTGCAATATATTTCATTTTGGAAGGACTATGTGATTCAGTAAAGGACAAAGTGGTTAAATGTTCATCAGCTAAAGAACTTTGGGATAAGTTACATAATATCTATTCTTCACCCATCACGTAGTCAGAGAATGTCAAAGAATATGAAGGTACAGATCAAGAATAAAGATGTTCATTATGTCAAACAGATTCAGAAGATGAAGAGTACATAATCAACAAAAGTATGTTGTTTTTATTTAATTGTAAAAAAAACAGACATCTTGAAATGGAATGCCATGAAGGAAATGAGACAGAAAAACTAATTGAAATGGAAGACAACTATGAAGCAGAATTGATTAGTACTTGATGAATTAAGAAAAGAAAGAGAAGAAAACAATTCACTCAAGAAAGAATTGATGAAACAAAAGGAAAGTGTTCACATTTTTTAAGAATCCCAACAGGTCATCGAGAAATTAAGAACTCAGCTAGAAGAAGCCAGAAAGATCGAAGAAAATCTTGAAGATCAAAAGAAGTATTTGGAAGCCAACATAGAAGGAAGAAGTAGAAATGAGAGAGAATATATTGATATATCATCTTAAGGAAAGAACTAACGATCTAAAACAGCTTACGGTAGAGTTTGGTCAAGAAGAGAAAGGACTTTAAGAAGAAATAAGCACATTAAAAATGCAGCTTGAAGTAGCGAAGAGAACAAATGAAGTCATGAAGTTTCAGATAATGAAGAAAGAAGAAGAGGTTGAGAAGCTTGAAGAAGAAGTTGTCACATTGAAAAGTAAAATCATCAAGCTCAGCAAGAACGTTGAAGAGACAGAAGCATCCACATCAATTGTAGATAATGAAGAGAAGCACTCTAGGTTGATAGAAAAGAAGAAGTAAGAAAAGAGCAAGAGTTATGCAAAAGTATTCAAAGAAAAGAATCGTCATCAACTAGAATCTAAGAAAACTAATAAAGATACATCTTCAATAAGACCTTCCATGTTCAAGCCACAAAGAAGCTTCAATCATGATCATGATCAGTCAAGGAAAGAATTCGGAAGGACTGTTGGAGGCAGGCCTAAGTGGAAAAGCAAGGCGATTTTGGGAAAGAAAGCATGCATGAGGAAAGCAACAGCTGGAAGGAAGAACAACACGCACATATGCGAGGGAAGACCTAACAATGCTAGGCTTAGGGTTTTGGTAATGTATTGTAATGGATGAAGAGCCAGAAACGTATAAATATAGATACTTAGGTATCATAGGGGTTTGACTATGGGGGTTCGGATTATTATCATTGTTGTTATTGTAGAAAGAGTTATTTTTTTAGTAATGTATGAGCCGTTATGATAGGTAATATTTTGTTGTATGATCTATTTTGGATAAGATGTTGAGCTAGAGAAGAGGGAGGATGGTAGATCTGGAGGGTTAGATCGCAGGCTGTGGAGCCTGGTGCGATCTAGTCCGCCTCATATAGATCTTCCCCGATGGGGAGAAGTTGTAACGTGTGGCACTGTAGATGCGGAAATACCATAATAAAAGAGCTAAGAGCCAAATCTTTGTGGACGTAGTCCAAGAGGGGGTGAACCACGGCAATAACTGTGTTGTGTGATGAATGCATGCTTATCTTTATCATCTTTTCAGTAGTTATGGCTATGCTTAATGAATGAGTTGTTATATTTCTTACGTATTCACAAATGACAGTATATTGCATTTACAGTTATAATAATGGTTCAATATTCATTCCTCATATCTCACACTCAATCCTAGGTTGTAAACACATGAGTCTTACAGCCGCCCATTAAAGCTATCTCGGGTGAGACTGCGCAGTGCATCTTATGCGTTGTGTTTCCTTATGGTTTACCAGGAGGGTCGATAGTTTTAGAGGCTTTGTTGGAAACCCAAATAGACATGAACCTTGGGTCATTAAACTTAGACAATATAGAAGAATAGTAACCAAAAAATGGTCTCGTTGTCGTTGGTAGGAACAACAGAGGGTTGAGTAGATGAGATAGGTTGAGCAAGAAAAGAGCGAAGAAAAGAAGAAAGCAATGAGCCAATAGAAGGGGATGTTGAGACCGTGGAATCCCACAAAAGAAGAGATCGAACGTTGGTTAAGAACAAAAGAGATAGAGTTTTCACAGAAA
>JASDQU010282346.1:2390-12452 GCA_032191745.1 Picea mariana
ACAGATTTATGTGGTTCACCCAGTGTGGGCTACGTCCACCAGAGAAATTGCCAGGTCCTTTCTTTATTATTATCCAGCAAATGAAGGGATACAACCTACAGCAAAACCCGCTGTAACTTCCTCTTCTTTCTCTCACAGTATCCTCTCTCAGAATACAATACCTGCCATCAATCATAACCGCAATACAATTCCCTCATAAAAGAGGGTTGCCTTCTAGGGAAAAAAACCCGAACATAATCTCTACCGTTAGATCTGCGACCTTATAATGAACGGTCCAGATTTACAATGAAATTACAATATAATTTTATATGGCAATTTTTTCTTCGGGGGCTTCGCCCCCGAACCCCCCCTCTGCACTCCCCCGTGTTGAAGAGTGTACATACTTCTGGGGTGTAAATACTTCATGGGGTATAAACACAGTTGAAAGTAAAAGACCTATAAATCAGGAAGATAATCAGGCTCCACAACCAACATATTTTATGAGTAGAACGAAATGAATACAGATTATTAATAGGTGTTTAACACAAAATAACAGAGATACAGTAAAACTAGTTTTCTATTTAATAACGAAATAAGATGAAACTGTAAAATGTAGCGGAAACAAGCTTGTTGGAATGGTGGAGGCTTATCTCTTAGAAGAGATGTGACGGCAGTGCGCATTCGCAAGAAGAAGGTTACAATGAGGCTCTGAAGGCCTTTTTACAATAAGCAAGAATTCCAAAAACCCTAGACATACAAAAAACTAACCCTAGGAAATGAAGGGCCAAAAGTCATGTGGGCCTCGTTTGGGTAAGCTAGTACATCAACTTCCCGGGGTCGTAATGTTTGCATATGATCTCCATTTTAGGTGTGTGATAGCCCATTGGAAAGGTATCATTGAGGAGATTCATCTTGGGGGATCAATTATGCCTTCATCTATCATTGAGGATCTCGATACCGAAAAACCTTCATTTAGGCCCTCAAAATGGCCCCGGAAGTAAAAACTGCTAAAAATAGTAAATTGCCAAAAATGTCAGAAAGTTGTTTTGAGCCAGTTGGAAAAGGTGGGTGGCCACCGATATCCATATGGATCAATACTCCCTCCTTAGGAAGTCATGGTCTCCATTGCGTTGAGGTCCCCCATTAGATGAGGAAATTTCTGCTAAATTTTGCCCCGGGTGAGCCACTTGCCTTGGTGCAGGAGCTGCCCTGCTTTGACGACTCGATAAAGCTGGATCCTTTGTTTTCGAGTGCCCTTGATCTGTCTATCCACAATTTGATCATTGGATGCCTATTGTATGCAGTCAGGCTTGAGCTCCATTGGTGTTAGTTGTTCTGCTACTTCCGAGGTGTCCATTAATGGTGGGAAATAAGGGCGAAGGAGATCCACGTTGAACACTGGGTGCAGGCCAAGGAAAGGAGGAATGTTGAGCTCAAAAGAATTATCCCCCATGGCCTTGGTGATAGTGTATGGTCCATAATGGAGTGGGAAAAGCTTCCGATGGGGTCCTGTAAGGTGTTATTTTTGCAAGTGCAACCAAACTTTGTCGCTTACCTGAAACTTATGCGGCACCTGATGTTGGTCATGGTGTTGTTTGTACTTGTCATTGGACTTATATAGGATATCCTGAACCTATTGGTGTATGTGTTGGATTTTCTCAATGAACTGAGTGGCTTTGTCAGCTTCAGTTGGAGCAGGAGATGAGTCAGTCAAAGTGACCGCAAGGGGAAGTGAAACGTCTATGGGACCCAATGGTTGGAATCCCAACCCTACTTGAAAGGGGTTGTGGCCGGTTGAGCTATGCAAGTCTCGGTTGTAGCTATGCTAGACATAGGGAAGGCTCTCATCCCATGTGCGAGGGTTCTTTGAATTATACATGCAAAGGATATTCACAATCATTCGATTTACAACCTCGGTTTGGCCATCTTTCTGGGGGTGGAAGGCCGTGGATTTGGTGAGCTTGGTGTCCAGCAGTGACCAGAGGCTTGAATAAAATGTGCTAAGAAATCGACTATCTCAATCTGATACAATGGTTTGTGGGATTCCAAAATGTACCCAAACTCGTTCAAAGAATAGCTTGGCAGTGGCCTCTGCTGTGATGCTCTTCTTGCAGGCAACCAGAATCGCCATATTAGAAAAATGATCAACAACCACAAAAACACAGTCATTTCCCCACCTGGTGGATGGGAGGCCCGACATGTAGTCCATTGAGACGGATTCCCAAGGCCTGTTAGGAGTAGGAAGAGGGGTGTACAGGCCCTATTTCTTAGTGGTTGGTTTGGAAATAGCGCAGGCAGTGTAGGACCTGATATACTTGCCGACCTCCTGTCAAAGTTTCGGCCAGTAGAAATGTTTCTGTATCATTGCCACTGTCTTTTCGATGCCGAAGTGTCCTGCCACCCGACTGTAGTGGGCTTCCCAGATCAGCTTCGCTCACTCACTTGATGGAACATAGATATGGCCCAGATGACATAACAACCCATCCTGAAGATGGAAATTATCGACAACTACATTTTCACCCAACATTTGGTAGGTGGTGGCGAAGTCAGGGTCTGTCTCATAGAGTTGGGGCCATCCAGATGTCTCATGGCTGCAAGAGTCTAGCACTGTGGTGAGTGTTGTGACTGGCAGTTTGTTGAGGGAATCAATGACGCGATTGGTGCTTTCTGTTTTATACTTGATGTTGAGGTGGAATTGCTGCAAGTAAGTGGACCACTTTTGATGGCGGTCATTCTGCAGTTTTCCCTGTGTCTACATGAACTGCAGTGGCTTATGATCAATGTGGATGACTGTCTCCTTCCCAAGAATGTAATGTCTCCACCGGTGGCATGCTTGCATAATGGAGTACATTTCTTTGTCATAAGTAGGGTACTTACAGACAGTATCAGACAGTATCTCACTATGATAGGCCACGGGGTGGCTGTGCTAAGTGAGAACGGTGCCCACAGCATAGTCTGAAGCATCTGTCTTGATCTCAAAGGGATGTTGCAGGTCTGGTAGTGAAAGTACTGGGGCTGAGCACAAGCGCTACTTCAAATCATTGAACGCTTGTTGTTGGGACCAGCCCCATGCAAATTTTACCTTACCACCACCCCTGTTTATTTGGTTGAGGACCCATGCAATATGGGAGAAACCCAACCTTATCTACTTTCTTCTGCTGTGTGGAGAGATCGACCGCAGAGGCCTTTGATGTGGCTGCGATATTTCGCTTGTTCTGAGATCGAATCATGAAGAAGACAAACTTCCCCGTTTGCGAGATGACCTTCCTGCATTGCTTAGTAGAGATGAAGGAAATAGCACTAGGTGGGACTACCTCTGGTATCCTGTACAATTTTCTGTTCAAAGTAATAATAACACTACGAGGCCTAGACTCATATACAGCATGACGTTTTCATAAATAAGGTTGGCCCAAAAGAACATCACAAGCTTTGAGAGGAGCAACATCACACAATACCTCATATTTGAAGGGCTTGATGTCATACTACAGTCAGCACTGTTGGCTGACATGGAGATCGCTTCCTTGGTGGAACCATCCAATGGTGTAGGGTTGTGGGTGCGGCATTGTTGACAGGGCCAGCCGCTTGACGACCTCTGCTGAGATGATATTCTTCTGGCTACCACTATCAATGATGAAGTGTAGCGGGGTGACTTTTACCCACATTTGTGAATGGAAGAGGCGCTCTCCTTCTTCTGGCTCGTCTGGTTCACCATTAGAAAGGTATCGTCGAGGAGATTCATTATGGGGACTCAATTATGCCTTTGTCTATAATTGAGGAGCTCGATACTGAAAAACGTTCATTTAGGCCCTCAAAATGGCCCCGAGAGTAAAAACTGCTAAAAATAGTAAATTTCCAAAAATGTCAGAAAGTTGTTTTGAGCCAGTTGGAAAAGGTGGGTGGCCCGACAGGGTAGTATTGTTCCTTAATAGTATTGTTCCTCCGGGGGTCGTAACTTTTGCATACGATCTCCGTTTTAGGCGTGTGATAGCCCATTGGAAAGGTATCGTCGAGGAGATTCATTATGGGGGATCAATTATGCCTATGTCTATAATTGAGGAGCTTGATACTGAAAAACCTTCATTTAGGCCCTCAAAATGGCCCCGAAAGTAAAAACTGCTAAAAGTAGTAAATTGCCAAAAATGTCAGAAAGTTGTTTTGAGCCAGTTGGAAAAGGTGGGTGGACACCAATATCAATATGGATCAATCCTCCCTCTTTAGGAAGCAATGGTCTCCATTGCGTTGAGGTCCCCCATTAGATGAGGAAATTTCTACTGAATTTGGCCCCAAGTGAGCCACTTGCCTTGGTGCGGGAGCTGCCCTGCTTTGACGACTCGATAAAGATAGATCCTTTGTTGTCGATTGACCTTGATCTATCTATTCACAATATAATCATTGGATGCATGTTGTATGCATTCAAGTTTGAGCTCTATTGGTTTCAGTTTTTCTGCTACTTCTGAGGTATCCAATAATGGTGGAAAATAAGGGCGAAGGAGATCCATGTTGAACACTGGGTGTAGGCCAAGGAAAGGAGGAATGTTGAGCTCAAAATCATTATCCCCCATGGCCTTCATGATAGTGTATGGTCCATAATGGAGTGGGCGAAGCTTCCGATGGGGTCCTGTAAGGCGTTCTTTCTACAAGTGCAACCAAACTTTGTCGCTCACCTGAAACTTATGCGACACCCGATGTTGATCAAGGCGTTGTTTGTACTTGTCATTGAACTTCTATAGGATATCCTAAACTTGTTGATGGATGTGTTGGATCCGCTCAATGAACCGGGTGGCTTTGTTAGCTTTAGTTGGAGCAGGAGATGAGTCAGTCGAAGTGACCACAAGGGGAAGTGAAACATCTATGGGACCCAATGGTTGGAATCCAATCCCCACTTGAAAGGGGCTGTGGCCAGTTGAGCTATGCAAGGCTCAGTTGTAGCTATGTTGGACATAGGGAAGGCTGTCATCCCATGTGCAATGGATCTTTAAATGATACATGTGAAGGATATGCACAATCATTCGATTTACAACCTCGGTTTGGCCATCTGTCTGGGGGTGGAAGGCCGTGGATTTGGTGAGCTTGGTGTCTAGCAGTGACCAGAGGCTCGACCAGAATGTGCTGAGAAATCGACTATCCCAATCTGATACAATGGTTTTTGGGATTCCAAACTGTACCCAAACTCGTTCAAAGAAGAGCTTGGCAGTGGCTTCTGTTGTGATTCTCTTCTTGCTGGCAACCAGAATCGCCATCTTAGAAAAATGATCAACAACCATAAAAACACAGTCATTTCCCCTCTTGGTGGATGGGAGGCCCAACATGTAGTCCATTGAGATGGATTCCCATGGCTTGTCAGGAGTAGGAAGAGGGGTGTACAGGCCCTGTTTCTTAGTGGTCGTTTTGGAAATAGCGCAGGCAGTGCAGGACCTGATATACTTGTCGACCTCCTGTCGAAGTTTCGGCCAGTAGAAATGTTTCTGTAGCATCACCACTATATTTTTTATGCCGAAGTGTCCTGCCACTTGACTGTAGTGGGATTCCCAGATCAGCTTCACTCACTCAGTTGATAGAACACAGATATGGCCTAGATGGCATAACAACCCATCCTGAAGATGGAAATTATCGACAACTGCATTTGCACCCAACATTTTTTAGGTGGTGGCAAAGTCAGGGTCTGTCTCATAGAGTTGGGGCCATCCAGATGTATCATGGCCGCAAGAGTCTAGCACCATGGAGAGTGCTACGACTGGCGGTCTGCTGAGGCAATCAACGACGCAATTGGTGCTTCCTGTTTTATACTTGATGTTAAGGTATAATTGCTGCAAGTATGTGGACCACTTTTGATGGTGGTCATTCTGCAGTTTTCCCTGTGTCTGCATGAAATGCAGTGGCTTATGATCAGTGTGGATGATTGTATCCTTCCCAAGAATGTAATGTCTCCATTTGCGGCATACTTGCACAATGGAGTACATTTCTTTGTCGTAAGTAGGGTACTTACGAACTGTATCGAAAAGTGTCTCACTATGATAGGCCACGGGGTGGCCGTGCTGAGTGATAACGGTGCCCACAACATAGTCTGAAGCATATGTCTCGATCTCAAAGGGATGTTGTAGGTTCGGTAGTGAAAGTACTGGGGCTGAGCACAAGCGCTGCTTCAAATAATCGAACGCTTGTTGTTGGGACCGACCCCACACAAATTTTGCCTTACCACCACCCCTGTTTATTTGGCCGAGGGCCCATGCAATATGGGAGAAACCCAACACAAACCTGCGGTAGAAATTAGCAAGTCCCAAGAAGCTTCGAAGCTCAGTGAGTGTTGTTGGGGCTGGCCAGTCACGAATGACTTGGATCTTGGCTGGATCCACATGTACGCCATGCTGATCAATTATGTAGCCCAGGTAATGGACCTTGTCCATGCTGAAGGACCATTTTTCCAGGTTGGCATATAGCTTGTGCTACCGCAGGGTGTGCAGAACCTGTTGAATATGCTGCAAGTGTTCGGCCCAAGTCTTGTTGTAAATTAGAATGTCATCCAAATACACCACTACAAAAGTATTGGTGAATGGTCACAGGATATCGTCCATCATCCTCATGAAAGTGGCTGGAGCATTTGTCAAACCAAAGGGCATGACCAGCCATTCAAAAAGTCCTTCCTTTGACTTGAAGGAGGTCTTCCATACATATGTCTGTTCTATCGAGACCTGGTGGTAGCCAGACTTCAGATCAATCTTACTGAAGTATTTGGCCCTCGTGAGTTGATCAAGGAGGTCATTGATTCGGGGAATCGGGTATTGGTTTCTGACAGTGATTTTATTCAGAGCCCGGTAATCAATAAAGAGCTGCCAGGTTCCATATTTCTTCTGTACCAACACGATTGGGATCCCACAAGGTGATGAGATGGGGCGGATGTGCCACTTTTGGAGTAGTTTTTGGATCTGTCACTTGATCTCCTCATTATCTAACAAAGAGCGACGATAAACTGGCCCATTGGGCAGCGGTGCACCGGGGGTCAGATCGATGGGCTACTTGACCTGGGAGTGCAGAGGTACCCCTGTAGGTGAGGAGAAGATATCTGAGTATTCTTCCACAACCTTATCTACTTGTTTCTGCTATGTGCATAGATCGGYTGCAGAGACCTTGGATGTGGSTGCGATCTTTCGCTTGTTCTGAGAGAGAATCAGGAAGAAGACAAACTTCCCCGTCTGTGAGATGACCTTCCTACATTGCTTAGCAGAGATCAAGGAAATAGCACTAGGTGGGACTGCCTCAGGTATCCTGTACAATTTTCTATTCAAAGTAATAATAACACTACGAGGCCTAGACTCATATACAGCATGACATTTCCATAAATAAGGTTGGCCCAAAAGAACATCACAAACTTCGAGAGGAGCAACATCACACAATACCTCGTCTTTGAAGGGCTTGATGTCATACGACAGTCGACACTGTTGGCTGACACGGAGATCGCTTCCTTGGCAGAGCCATCCAATGGTGTAGGGTTGTGGGTGCAGCGTTGTTGACAAGGCCAACTGCTTGATGATCTCTGCTGAGATGAGGTTCTTCTGGCTACCGCTATCAACGATGAAGTGTAGCAGGGTGCCTTTTACCCACATCTGTGAATGGAAGAGGCACTCTCCTTCTTCTAGCTCATCTGGTTCACCAGGCTGGAGATTGGTGGTAGCAATGGTGGCACTGGGTTCTGCATCAATCATCTATCTTCCCCTTTCTGGTTCTGTCTCGAAGTCAGAATCTGCATCTGATTAAGAGGATTTCACTTCGGCCACCAATGACTGCTTTGAGAGATAGTCAGCAGTATTATGCCAAGGGCTCTTATGGAAGTCACACCACTTCCCGGTATCTTTCTTTGTCTTTCCGGTGTCCTTCTTTGCTTGTGGCTTGTACTGGTTGTCTTGATACTACCCATATTTGCTCTGTCCTTTGTTCGGTGGGTTGGGGCCGCCCTTTCCTGGCTTTTGTTGTGAGGGGTTCCCAGGAGAAAATTGTTGTGCATTTTGTTTGAGCTTCTACTCGATTTTGACAGCATATCAGTAGGCCGCGCCCAAGGATGAGATGTCTGGAAATTCCATTTTAGTCTGGATGTATCTATGTAGAGCACCTCGATGCTTGAGCACCAGATGTCACTCCGAATCTTTGATACCCAACTTGGTGCGCAAGGTATGGAAGATATTTGTGAAGTCTGGCACTGCTTGGTCTCTTTCTTGCCGCAGTGTGGTCCATTTGGTATACAGGTCGTCATAACTTTCGACAGGGTAGTATTGTTCCTTAACAGCATTCCTGAAGGATTCCTAGGTGTTCGTGACTGAAAATACTGAGCTTTCCTCTGTTTCCTTTTGCTCACAGAAAGTTTCTCACCAATCTCTGACATGGGGAACGACTTTGAGGAGCGCAAAAGTAATCTTTTCTCTATCCGAAAATTTATGAACAAAAAAATACCCTTTTAGTAGATTCAACCACTTGTCTACATCATCTGCATCTATCTGACCTTCAAATATAGGAATATCAAAGTTTATTTGTACCTTGAAGGGGGTGGCACCTCTGTTCGAAGAAGTTGTGTCGCCTGTTGGTAGTCGCCGAAGGATTTGCGCGAAACTATCCATCATCTCGTTCCTCTGTTGCGTGAGGGATTCCTCAATCAACAGTTTGAAAAGATCTCCTATCCTATCATATTTATTTTCTCCTACCATGGGAGTTTGCTTGGGCATGTGAGAGATTCTGTCCTCAAGAGAAACAAGCTCGAGACCCAACTCTTTGTACTCCGACCTCGTTGGGGACATGCATTAAGACGACAAGGAGAAGACCGCTCTGATACCACTGATCCAGATTTTATGAGTAGAATGAAATGAATACAGATTATTAACAGGTACTTAACACAAAATAATAGAGATACAATAAAACTATTTTTCTATTCAATAACGAAATAAGCTGAAACTGTAAAATGCAGCGGAAACAAGCTTGCTGGAATGGTGGCAGCTTATCTTTGAGAAGAGATGTGACGGCATCGTGCATTCGCAAGAAGAAGGTTACAATGAGGATCTGAAGGTATTTTTACAATAAGAAAGGTTTCCAAAAACCATAGACATCCAAAAACCTAACCCTAGTAGATGAAGCGCCAAAAGTCATGTGGGCCCCGTTTGGGTAAGCTAGTACATCAACTTCCCGGGGTCGTAACTTTTGCATACGATCTCCGTTTTAGGCGTGTGATAGCCTGTTGGAAAGGTATCATCAAGGAGATTCATTTTGGGGGCTCAATTATGCCTTTAACTATCATTGAGGAGATCGATACCGAAAAACCTTCATTTAGGCCCTCAAAATGGCCTCGGAAGTAAAAACTGCTAAAAATAGTAAATTGCCAAAAATGTCAGAAAGTTGTTTTGAGCCAATTGGAAAAGGTGGGTGGCCACCGATATCCATATGGATCAATAAGCTAGTTGGATTAGGTGGGTGGCCACCAATATCCACCTGGAAACTGTGTAGGGTTTCAGAAAACCCTAGAAGTGTAGAACCCACAATTACAAAGAATTACAAAAGAACGTGTTGAACTAAAAACTGTCAAGAGGATCCAGTTGGAATAGGTGGGTGGCCACCAATATCCACCTGGATCTGTCCTCCTTGAGAAGGAAGTAATGGTATCCATTGTGTTGAGTGCCCCATCAAGTGATGAAATTTCTATTGAATTTGGCTCAGGGTGAGCCACTTGCCTTGGTGAAGGAGCTTCCCTGCCTTGACAACCCGATAAAGTTGGATCCTCTGCTGGCCAGTGCCCTTGAAATGTGTGTCCACTATGTTCAAGGATAAATTCGTGAGTGCAGACACAGACCAATCTCCACAGATCCACCCGGATCTGGAACAAACCGTGACAGAATACTACTCTTTCCCTAGTTCTAGAGTGTTGAATGGACAAGAGAAAAAGGATGATGTACTTACTTTATAAAATCTCTCCTTAATATCTGTTGTTCCTTGCTCTGCTACGATGCTCTTGTGTCGTCCAATCACAACAACACAAACCAATCACAGCAAAGACATTAATATATTCAAAACCCTAGACTATACATGTGATCAAGGAATCATGTAATA
>JASDQU010282347.1:0-14631 GCA_032191745.1 Picea mariana
TTATTAGATGCATGGGATGAATTGGAGGAGAGGAGCAAACTTCAGAAATTGGTTTTAGTCATTTTCTAGCTCAGATCTATATCATTTCACTTGGGACTTCACCAGGGAGGTAACCAAGCCCCGATATATCATTTTGGAGAGTTTCAGGAGGTTTGGAGGCCTCATTCATCCAGGCCAAATTATTAGGGTTTCAGCCATCCAGGGGGGAACACCATTCAGTGGAGGAGTTTCAGATCTACAGGGTTTGAGAGGGATCTTGGAGATTCAGGCACCTGGGTTGTTCTTTCCATCACCCGATCTACTATTTGGCATCTTTCTTGAGGTGATTGGACATCTTTGGCACCAGGGCCGAATTGTTGAGGAGCTTCAACATTCCAGCAGGACGTGGCATCTTCTAGTGGGGGTTTGGAACTTGGCCCAGATCTACTTGGCATTGGTCTTCATCTCTTATCCAACCTTTGGAGGGTTATTTTTTATTTTCAGGAGCATTTTGTAGTAGCTCTATTGTCTATCTTCTTGGCCATCTGTTGAGCATTCTAGATCAGCATCTTCATTGTAGCAAGTTTCTCTATTTCATGAATAAAAGAAGTTTGATATGTTTTGGCTTGTCTATCATATTGCATATGGTTGAGGTATGTTCCATGGTTGTATCTTCTTGTTATTTTCTGCAAACATTCATATAAACACATCAGTAAACCCTAAGGCCGAAATCAAGAGGCCATTCAACAAAGTAAACACACCTAAACAAGTAATTCAGCAAAGTGTTTGACGGAATGCCACAACCAGAAAAGTTTTTAAAATACACCAAAACCGTGATGATCCTTGCATAATGTATTGGGAGCATTACAATGGATACTCGTTGGTAGCATAGAAAGGTCTGTGACATTGGGGTGACTCTGTCGGGGCTATGGGCGCTCGCTCGTAGCAGAGAAACATCATAGCAAGTGAATAATGATAAATAAAATGGCCTTGATCTAGTGAATGCCTTACTAGAATCTTCTCAAAAAGGGGCATGGGTCATGGTAAAGAGGAACAAAGGCGGTATAAGGGATAAAATACGTAAGTGGACTCAGATTCACGAACTCGGGAAATTTTACACGCATGGTTAGGAAATACTCTGATAAAAGAGAAGACAGTTAGTTTCTTAACCAACTTTCGCATGAGCTAAGCCCAAGGGAAGGAAAAAAGCTTTTGCTTTCACCCAAAGAATCGCCATTTGTTGAGTTCTCAACACACCCTAAAAGATTTAATGATTTGTTTTTCTCTTTTGGATACCACTTGTTTTATTTTGTTCTTCTTTCTGAATTGAGTCCATTGTGGGGGGATCACTAATTTCATTTTCATGTCTCATCATCGATCAAGTCGAATTTATTTGAACCTGTCAAATTCAAACCTTTATGTTTAAAAATAACTTGTCATTTAACTAATGATATTCAACTAAAATTGTGACCCACGTGCTTATGTTCAACGTCGGCAGAATCTGGGCAAGTAAAATGAATAGATAGTAACAATAATTTTCGATCACTGATGAATCATTGTCATTGGTAAAATCAGAGTAGATTTGCGTTGGTTGTTCGCAAATAAGATTCAGGAAATCGTTGATTTCCCATTGGCGTCACCAAAATATGAGAGTGATAAAACATTGACATGTGCCATGATGATGAACCTCCGATAGTCGATTACTTATGAGTTTGTTCAGTGTTAGTGAAATCTCAAAGATTTAAATGATGGAAAATTTTCATATTGACACATCATCGATCATCGATCCCCGATGCATTGTTGGCATTGACAAGTTTCGAGGGGGGGTAATTTGGGAACACTTTTTTAAAATTATTGTCGATCGTCAATCCTTGATACTTTTTCGACATCGGCAAGGTAGGACCTGTTGTTAAAACACTTATCTAATAAAAGTCCCAGATTATGAATAACAAGATTAAACGAATACACCAATCTCAAATGCCATGTGTCTTTATCACGTACACATTTCATATGACCTAGTTTCATCTCGAGTCACCTTAGGTTTCCCCATGTCCTAGTCACACTTCCAAGTCAAAATTTCCACATCAACATTGTACAGCAAGATGGATCGGCATCAGATTTTTTTCCAAGAGATATCAGCGAACATTATCCAAAGAAAATCATCGACTCCCAATCCACTCGTTAATTTAGCGAAATGATGGGACGTTTTCAACACATAATAAGATTGTATTCTGCCATATAATAGGACAATTAATGTTTCACTTTGCATATGATTCTACCCCATGTGCCGATCGGAAAACAGGAATTTGAAATCGCCGATGAACCACATTATATCCCACGCCTGTGCCACCAACCTATGACTGCATTTAAATATCTAGCATAGTGTGGATATGGAGCAGATTTTATAGAACCACACTTGCACCCTAAATTGAATAACTGATGCGACAAGGTAAGTATTATCTCTATTTAAATCACTAAGACAACTCCAAACACATACATTAGGCACACAAGTTTCTCATTTCCAGAGAAGACGAATAAGCGAAGAGAGTGTCTCAAGAGTTGCTTTTGATTCTTAAAATTTCAAAACCAGGTTAAGCTAGTGTGAATAATAGGTAAGTGTTAATTTTTATCATTTAGATGGTTGCATTTTTATGTATCGACATTCTATCTACAACATGGTGTCTAACGATGTTCTATCTGCAGGAAAAAATTCCTCCAAGGAAGCCAATGACCAGACGCTCTCCAAGGGAACCAAAATTGAAGGAAGTAGAGATTGGCGAAGGATCTTCTCCTGGTCATCAAAACATCGACTAAGAAGGATTTTTCTCAAACCCTTTCTTTTGGAGATATAGAAGCAACTACTGGATCAAATTTGATGCTCCCACAATGCAGATATTTGTTCAATAGAATAAACTAGGAAGATTACCTGGAGTTTATCCCCCACAACAACCTAGATGTAAGGGTGCTTGATGACCAAGTTTTTTTGAATATATGGTAGTCGTTCTTGCATATGGTAGCCTGTTGAAATCCATTCTCACCCTGCATTGAGACTCTGAGTTGGATAAACGATCATACAGACACGCAGAAGTGCCCGATCAATGATGATAATGATAGATGTATTATAGTTTTTCTCTCGACAGAGGTACATAAATATTACAAGATCAGGGACCCGGTGGAGCGGTTGAACACATCCTTCATGGTGAAGTTCTATGAATTCCATGACACCACTCGATTAATGGCCTCTTGGTTGAAGGAAGATAAGAAATTTACAAATTGGAGCAATGGTTGTTATGGGACAACAAATCTGAGGGAGCCATATATCTACTTAATGGATCTAATTTTCCGATTATGTGGGGAAAAGGATTGCTCTAATTTCTCATAGGAATGGATGACCCTAGAATACACTATGGCTATTTCTGGGAGTAGCTTCAACTAGGGAGAAATTATCTCCAAGCAATTGAACACTAGTAAATTGGAGTCTCAATCACAAAAGGAGGGAGAAGCGTCCACTTTTCACATGGCGTCATATCTGCTAGATGTGATATGTGCAAGGAATATCTTCACCGACATGAATCTGAGTTGGCACGTTGTAGAGTTTCCTGTACATGTCTACTTCATCATCCTATGGGAAAATAGGTGCAAGAAATATTATGCTCTCATTTGCACTAAATTCATTGCTCGAATTTATTTCATTATATTCAAAAAAGAATGCCCAAGATTTTCTATAGCATCTAAGAAAATTATTTCAAAAGTAGGACACTGATACCTATATGAAACCACAACCTATATCAGGGTGTTTGGGGCCACCAGTGCACCACATTTACTCCCCGCTCACATCCCAAATCGGCTCGTTGTAGGAGAAATTTGTTACCAGACCATCCTATGTTGGGTATGTGTTATATTATTTTCATGTGTGTGTGTGGGTGCGTCAGATTAAACCACTGCGTCTGACGATCCCAACTTCCCTTTTCAGATTCGACAGTTGTGTCTGACGATCCCAACTTCCTTTGTCAGATTCGATAACTTTTTTTTGGGCCATTTTTTCTATTTTTAGCGGTTTTCTAAATTAATCCTGGATTGAGGGATTAGGGTTTTGGTAGATACGAAATACCTAAAACATTGTATATATTGTATGGTGAATGGTTAAATTAATACAATAAATATTTTCAAGGTGAGACACCAAGCAAGGTTGGTTTTCTCCCACTTAAGGGTTTCTAGTGTAAATCTTTGTGTACTATGTGTATGAGCCATTGATTAATTTTTGTTTTTATTAAGAATATATATGCATTTCTTTACTTCAGAGGTTTAAAACTTACATGTCATATCAGAGCTCGTTTTTGGCTTAAGAGGGACGCCTTTTTTGTTGAGGGTTTGGCTCAGTCTTGATAGATCAATTTTATCTTGGGTCTGTGATAAAACTAGGTTTAATGGGATCTTTTGCAGTGGATATTCGAGTGTACAAAGAGGAATGGCGATCTCTTCTAGAATCGAGATAGATAATTTCAATGGTAAAAACTTTGAGCTATGGAAGCTCAAGATGGAGGACCTTATTATAGACAATGAACAATGGATCATTGTGTATCTTGGTACACAGTCTATTGGTACGTGGCCTATTGGCACACAGTCAACTGGTACACAACCTACTAGTACACAAACTACTATTACACCGCCTACCGGTATGTCGAAGGAAGATTGGGAGAAGTTGGACCGAAGAGCAAGGAGTACTATTCGACTCTGCCTGGTAGATTCAGTGTTGTTGACTGTCTCGGGAGAATCTATGGCCAAGGAACTATGGGATAAGTTAGCGAATTTGTATCAATCAAAATCCCTGGTAAAAAAGTTGTTTCTTCGAAAGAAGTTGTATAATATTAGGATGGAAGATGGAGATTGTGTGACAGAATATCTAAATACCTTTAATACTCTAGTAAGTCAACTTTTCTCTGTTAATATTACAATTCTAGAAGAATATAAATATATTACTTTGGTATGTTCTTTTCCAGACTCTTGGGATAATCTAGTTGTATCAATTGGTAGTACCACTCAATCTACATTGAAGTATGAGGATTTAGTTACATCCTTGTTATTTGAAGAGATGAGGTGGAAAATAATGGATGGTCATAGCACAGATGATTTATTTGTAAGAGGTCATACCCAAGACAGGAATCTTGGTAAGTCTTCGGGGGGGAGATCTAAATATATAGGTATATTTAAGTCTCCAAGAAAATATTTGAGGAAATGATGGAAGTGTGGTAAACCAGGGCATTATAAGAAATATTGAAAGTCTAAGAAGGTTTATAAACCAAATGGATATGAAAGTACCTCTTCCATAGAGGCAAAAAACTCCACTGAATAAGGAGGTGATGTTTAGCTAGCATCTACAGGTACACATGCAAACCGTGATGTATGGTTGATCGACTTAGGTGTGTCATACCATATGACTCCTCACAGGGAGTGGTTCTATGAATATGAAAAATATGATGGTGGTGTTGTATTCCTAGGAGATGACTAGACATCCAAGAACATGGGACATGGAAGGGTTAAGTGGATTCTAAAAGATGGAAGGGTTAGAACTCTCCCTGGGGTTTTGCACATTCCAAAACTAGCCAGGAGCCTAATATTTGTAAGCAAGTTGGATGATGCAGGAGTGGATACTATATTTGGAAAGGGCACTTGGAAGATGGTACAAGAACAAATGGTGTTGATGAGGGGATTTCGGTGTGGAAATCTGTACAAGTTGTTGGGAAGAACTTATACTAATGGGTATAACAATTCTGTTGTCCCTGAGCAGAGAAATAAAGAAGACAAGAATAATATTGTCCCTGGAAATAAGACCATGTTGTGGCATCAAAGGCTGGGACATATTGGAGAAAAGGGCCTTCAAACACTACATGGTAAAGGTATGGTTGAAGGTATGTCTAATTGCACTCTGGATTATGATTTCTATGAACATTGTATATATGGAAAACAAAATCAAGTAAGATTCCCGTCTGGTGCTACAAGAGTAAAGGGGATCTTATATTTGATACACAATAATGTGTTTGGACCTGTGTTTGTTCCATCACTAGGTAAATCTGTGTATTATGTTTCATTCATAGATGAATTCTCAAGGAACACATGGATTTATTTTCTTAGAAGGAAATCTGGGGTATTTGATAAATTTAAAGAGTTTAAGGCTCTGGTAGAAAATCAGGCAGAGAATAAAATAAAGGTATTGAGGAAAGATAATGGTGGAGAATTCTGCGGAAATGAATTCGAATAATTCTATAAGAAGTGTGGTATAGAAAGGAAGAAGACTACTGCATACATACCTAAGGAGAATCGAGTTGCAGAAATGATGAACATAACATTGATGGAAAAATCAAGGAGCATGCTTAGTGGTGTCGAGTTAGGACATGAATTCTGGGCATAGGCAGTGGGTACAACATGTTACCTGGTAAATTGATCACCCTCATCGGCACTGGATAATAAAACTCCACACAAGGTATGGACTGGTAAGAAACCCTCTCTTGAACATATCAGAGTGTTTGGTTGTGATGCTTGTGTACATGTTCCAAAGGAAAATTAGAGTAACATGGATAATAAAGATGAAAAGTGTATCTTTATGGGTTATAAAGATGGTGTGAAAGGTTATAAGCTTTTGAAACTAGAAACTAAGAAGACTGTTTACAGTAGGGATGTTGTTTCTAGAGAGGTAAAAGATGTGTCCAAAAAGGAATTCCTACCAAGGAAAGACGAACCTGAGAAAATAGAGCTTGAGTTGGATGATGCAAAATATGAATCATATGAAGAAGATGATGAAGAAGAAGAAGAAGAACCTCATACCCCAGTATTGAGGGGATCAGTGAGGGAAAGAAGGAAACTAGAAAGGTATAGTCCACCTGATTTTTCGTTCTAATTTTTCTTTATCTATTACTGATGATGATCCCAGAACTGTCAGGGAAACAATGAATTCAGAGGATAGTAAACTATGGAAGAAGGCCATGGTTGAAGAAATGGATGCCTTGGATAAGAATGAGGCATGGGATATAGTTGAGTTTCCAGCTGGAATAAAATATTTTGGTAGAAAATGGTTGTTTAAGAAGAATTTTAATGCAGAAGGAAAAGTAGAGACATACAAAGCTCGATTAGTAGAAAAAGGTTATTCCCAGGTAGAGGGAATTGACTTTGGTGATATTTTTTCTCCTGTTGCCAAGTTAACATCTATTATATTTCTTTTATCTATTGTTGCTACTTTTGATCTTGAAGTGGAACATATGGATGTAAAGACAACATTCCTACATGGGGATCTGGAAGAAGAAATCTGCATGAAGCAGCCATAAGGCTTTGTAGTGAAGGGAAATAAATAGTTTTCTTCTAAGCTAAAGAAGTTACTATATGGTTTGAAGCAATCACTTAGGATGTGGTACCAAAAGTTTGACACATACATCCTTGGATTGGGATTTGTGAGAAGCAGGGATGATCATTGTGTGTATTCCAAGAAGGTTGGTAATGACTTCATTTATGTAGTGTTGTATGTTGATGACATGTTGCTGGTAGGAAATAACATGGATGTTATCAAGAAGGTGAAATCACAACTATCCTCCAAATTTGACATGAAGGATCTCGGTGCTACTAACTTCATTCTGGGAATGGAGATTTAAAGAGATCGTGCAAGCAAGAAACTCTGGTTGAATCAGAGAAAATATGTTGAGATGATATTACATAGGTTTAATATGCATGGAAGTAAACCGATCAAGGTTCTTATTCCTATAGGTGCAAAGTTATCTACAGATCGTTGTCCCAAGACACATGAAGAAGAAGAGGACATGTCCCATGTTCCATATGCCAGTGCAGTTGGAATTTTGATATATGCAATGGTCTGTACTAGACTAGACATTGCACACGCAGTGGGATTTTTGAGTAGGTATATTTCAAAACCAAGGAAGGAGCATTGGACAACAGTAAAGAGAATCTTCAGCCATCTGCATGGCACTATTAGTTATGGATTATGCTACCAAGGAAGACTAGGATTGGACATAGTGGTTGATATACATGGCTTTGTTGATGCAGACTGGGTTGGAGATCTAGATCGCAGAATATCTACAAGTGGGTATGTGTTTAACCTATTTGGAGGAGGAATCAATTGAATGAGAAAAAGACAGGCTGTAGTGGCACTATCAACTACAGAAGTTGAATACATGGTAGCCACTCATGAAAGCAAGGAAGAAGTATGGTTACATAGATTGTGGTCAGGTATTGGGTTGGTACAACAAGTAGTGAGATTAGATTGTGACAGTCAAAGTGTATTCTTCTTGGAAAGGAACCCAACTTATCATTCGAAGCCAAAGCATATTGATGTTCAATATCACTTTGTGAGAGACATGGTTGAAGAAAAGAAGGTGTTGTTGGAAAATTTTGACACTTTGAAGAATGTTGCAGATTCATTGACAGAGTCTGTAAGCATAGAAAACTTCTCCTGGTGTAGAGTAACAATGGCCATTGCTTCCCTGGATTGTTGACTATATAATTCTGTGAACCCGTGTATGAAAAGAAAACAACAAGTGGGAGAATATTGGGTATGTTTTATATTCTTTGCATGTGTGTGTGTGGGTGCGTCAGATTCAACAAGTGCATGTGACGATCCCAAATTCCTTTGTCAGATCCGACAACTTTTTTTTTGGGTGGTTTTTGTTGTTTTTAGAGGATTTTTCTATTTTTAGCGATTTTATAAATTAATCTTGGATTAAGGGATTAGGGTTTTGGTAGCTACGGAATACCTAAAACTTTGTATATATTGTATGGTTAATGGTGAAATTAATATAATAAAGAGTTTCAAGGTGTGACACCAAGCAAGCTTGGTTTTCTCCCGCTTAAGGGTTTCCGGTGTAAATCTATGTGTACTATGTGTATGAGCCATTGATTAATTTTTGTGTTTCTTAAGAATCTATATGCATTTATTTACTTCACATGTTTAAAACTTACATCATGCAGGTCTATAAAGTCACTTGGGTTAAGGACAAGAAACGAGCGTTCATACCCTATGGTTTCCATGTCGGATTTTCCATAGTGAAGGACACTACACAATCTAAAAAAGAGGGTTGGAGCCAGCTAGAATACAGGTTCCCGATAGGCCGATTCCACAAACATGACCCTAAAAGCCTAGTTCTCCATCATACATCACAAGTATCTTCCTGCTGGCCATACACACATGACAAGTTTGAAGATAAGATATTTACGAAATGTGCTCAAGACTGGGAGGAGGTACTACAGAAAAAGATAACTCAAACATGACTATGTTCAAAGCTATGAGTATGGATGAGAAAGTCAAAATGATAGAACATATGGCTCAAGAAGCTCTCATGATTAGAGAAGAAAACAGAGTAGTAGAAGTCACAGAGGCACAAAGGAGGGGGATGTTGTTACTATAAGGAGCCCAAAGAGTCATTGAGCAACTAGAGAATGATCCTTAATTAGTAGAAATGATGAGGATCATCCCATCCAACCCAATCACAATCAGAGAGGAGCTAAATGTCTCAGAATCAACATAATTAGAGGAAACCACCAGTCTAGAAAATCCCAGAGTTCCATCAGCACAGGCCAGATCTTCGGTGACCATTCTAACCCACTATGAGATTCCAAGAACCCCAGGTGAAACGGGTGTGTATAATCAATTTTTTGATCTAATAACCATCTATGATGATGAAGAGAGTTCATAGGTCTTGCTTATAACTCCAATACCAATTACAGAGGAGAATGAACCAGGGGGGACATCTTCTCCAAGTCCTGATGCATCAATTCCAAACCCTCTGCAGGGTGACCATGAGGCCAAACGTGTCTTAGACACTGAAATTATTGACCTATTGGGGACCCCGAAAGACAACTACAGGGATGAGCTAGGTTTAGGTGGAAAAAAAGAGGAATTGCAATAGCTAGAGATTGACACCTCAACAGTCGATCACTAAGTAATTATTGATTCTGTCAATGACTCTTCATTTTTGGCCGATACCTCACTAATCGATGAAGGTGAGACGAAGGTTGAGCCATTGGAACATATGGAATTTTCCTCTGTCAAAGAAGTATAAGAATCGGTCCTAGAGAAAATACATACAACAAGAAGCTTGGGAAACACTCTGACCTCAGGAGAACAAACAATCCTTGAGCCCATTGATGAGGTCATTGATATATATGCGATCACTTACGATAGGAAGAGGAAATCCATCATGAGGAGGACCACCAAGAAAAGAAGACTTGTGTTGAGTAGCTCGATTCTCATCACCATGGAGGAGAAGTTGCTTAGCACAGAAAACACGAAGACATCTGAGCTCATCGGCACGGGGATGGATATCAATGATGCCATGTTGGATCAAGAAACGTGAGATGAAAAGGAATTGGCTGTGACACTGAAGCAGCTAGACCATCTATTCCATTTGGAAAAATATTAACAAGATTCAACGCATGCCATAGTTTTTCTAAAGAGTGATTTCCAAGATGCATATGCAAAGTTCATGAGCGAAAGACATATCTTAACTTCATGTGTAGCTAATTATCAAAAAGATACCATTATGGCACTAGAAGCTTATAAATATGTGGAGAGATGGTATGAAAAGGCATACCAAGCTATAGAACGAATCGACTACATCATCACAGGGCAGAAGGGTTGAGACACGGAGGAGCATGGCATTAGAGTGTTGATGGATATCAACATCTCCCATATCAGGAAATCAACTGAATACTGTGTAATTATGGCCTAAGAACCTCAATGAGAAATACATAAGAGGTGGTCTGATTGCAAAATAAGTTGTGAAAAGATCAATCGAGAGAATGAAAGACATTGGTCTCCTAGAGTTCGGCTCACCCTAAGACTTTGTCGATTTGCATGACATAGTCAAATGACATACAGAACAACACTCAAAATGTGGAGTGGAGATCGCACAGGTGGAAAGCATGACACTGGGTCAAATACATAATTTTATGGAACATCTGATCAAGGATCGTGTAGTTCTGCAACGTTTAAGTGCCAAAGTCATCAAATATAGAGAATATTCAATAGAAGTGAAGGAAACCCTTTTAGCCTTGATGGACTAGGACATATTCTTGTATGCTAACACATGAAAGGATCTCTTCATCAAGTGGCTAGAATAAGAGAAGAGTCATCTACTCTAGTAGAACCCATTAGCGACTAAAATGTAATGATATTTTTTTAGAATGTCCTCATTACTTGCTACTTGATTTATCGTTCCCCTAGGTATTTTGACCAGTATCATACTCTCAATTATTCATCAAGCCTTGAATATATCCTATTAATATCTTTGCCTAAGATTGCTCTGATACTATGACTCTTAACTTGCAATACAAAGAAATAAATAAATGTCATTTCCTATCTTTTATGTTTTGGAATAAAATGTATATTTTTATTTCAACAAATTCCCAAAAGAGTTCATTTGTATTTTTTATAAAAAAATACAAAAAAAAAAGGTGTGCACATGTTCTAATCCTAAGGATACCATATTAACCAAAGATATTGCTTCTATACCAAAGCCACAAGTTAATTCACATGCCAAGTCATGAGGAGGAGGAACCTGTTCATATAAGGAGGATCATTTCATATTAGTGCACCAAGCAGACAAACAAGTTGTGGTTGCCAATCTCCAAGGTGTTAAGCATTCAACCCTAGCTTAATGTACAAGTGCCTGATATTGTAAGTGCCAAAAGATTGTACAGGGATTGATTTGGGTATCCAGTTGTTGCAGAAATTGAGCAATCATACAGTGAGGTTGATGATAGCCAACCCAAGTTGTTGACAACAAAATATGAGATTGATACTGTTGTCTTAAGAGCTTTCGTTGATGTCCTTGTTGAAATTGGACACTATCATGTCAGTATTTGCGCCCCTGATATGGAAAAAATCAGTTGTTGATCATTCTATTACTACACATGGAAATATCATTGTTCATTAGGTTGGTATCAAAAGAGAAACAATCCTCGTAATCTAAAACTCCTAGCTTGATGAGTAATATAAACAACATGTAGATTATTACAGGGAAAGATCCTAAAAATACGCTCTGGTCATACAACAATGGAGGTTTGAGCAATAGTGGTTATCTGGGATGTGCTAAAATTGTAGTGTCTCCTTCAGTGGATACTTCAGCTTAATTGAACCTCATAAAGAAGATCTTGTCTAGGATACAATGCTCCTGAAGATGTTTGAGAAAGGTCAAAGAATTTATTCAAAAGGTTCTAAGCTCTCGACAAAGGCAGCTGGAGATGTGTTTGGGCATGAGGATTTACAAGTATCTTCTTTCAGTATTAGATAATCCTTTGCAGGTTCTGTCTCAGCATTCAACAAGATTCCTTAATCTTGTGCCAACCATGCTTACAAGACTTTGAAATGGAAGTAATATTCTTAGTTTCAAAAGCAGAGATCTTACATGGGTTTCTCCTCCAGCTGCAGATATTATGGAGATTTTCATATATATTGCAGAGACTTGTCATGTATCCCAAATTCTTCTAACCATATTTCATGGGAAGATGATGCTTCTTCTCTTAGTTCAGTTGATGATTAGAACAAGATGCAACCTTAATGGACTACGACCTGTTGTTGAGGGAGCAACAATACCTAAATGTGCAAATGGGACAAAAATGATAATTCCATTACCTTGAGTAATGAGCCCCATAAGATGTTGTTGTGATTAGTGCAAACTTGCATCTAGAAAAGCATGAGAAACTCATTTTTACATGGCTAAATGATTATGAAGAATCCATATTAGTAAAAATATTGAAGGCTTTTTTTGCAATTTTGCAATTTTCAAGCAATTTTCAAAATTCTGCTTTCGGAAATTTATTCGAGATTCAATAGCCGCTCTTAGGCACTGAAGCTAGGGATTTTGGCAACTTGCTCTCCAGGATTTTTGGCTTCTTAACCACCAAAAACGTAGCAACTGGAAGGACTCTCTTCTTTTTTCCCAGATCGAAGATTTTTGTTTCCAGATCAAATGGAGATGGTTTTTTATGAAGGGAGATAATTAAAAGGATTCAAATCATTATCCTTTCTCAGCATTAGAGGTAGAATACAATGCAAGAAGATCAAAATCCCTTTGCTATTTTTGGTCAAAGATCTCATCAGCTATCAAAGGAATATTTCAAGTGCCTTGTCATCACTTTGAAGATTACTAAAGTTGTCAAAGATAAGGGTTTGACTTTTAAATTAGGATATGATATACTAAAAATAGAACATAATCAAAACAAATCTAAAAAGTAGGATCAAATATTTGGTGCTTGATTTGATCCTTTCACAAAAATATATCTTTGGTGAAGGAACTTTCACAGAAAGATATCCTATCAATCACTAAGTAAATCCCTTTGATAAATTAGCTAGATCAAAATATTTGGAGAGCCATTCCACCCATCAAATGTTGTTGAGTCTAATTGGGCCTCTAAGGAGGTTTTGGTTTCTACTGTTGATTTAAAGGGATCTCGGACCCCTCAACAGAACCGTGCAATGTTCCCAAGAGTTCGTGGACGATCGTCGATATATAATGGGTTTTTCCTGTTAAAGTTTCTATAATCATAATCATTAATACACATACTATACATGGAACTGATATGTTTGTATTTGACAATATTAAAGTAATCAAAATGACTATAAAGAGGACCATAAAACGACATAATTTCCATTTATTGTTTGGGAGGAATGAATACATGTGAAAGGACAAACAACCCAATATTTTCAACATCTGTTTTAGACTTGGCAATTGTATAACTATTACAACAAAAAATGAATTTGGTACCAACATTGAGCACATGCATGGATGATGGCCAAGCGCCATACATAGCTCAATAGAAACATTTATGGTATTTACTTTGTAGATGGATAGGAAGAGGGAAGTCATTTTTACCTTCCAACAATTGAATAGACATTGGTGTGTACTTAGACATTTTTTCTCTTGGCTCATACAACCTTTTTGATCTCCTAGTAGTGATGTTTTGCGTAGTATTGATATCATACTTTGGCTCACTATAATAAATCTCCATTGACTCAACAAAAGGAGACGCGTTGGCCAATTTAGGACGAAACATAGTTGATTTGGATTCCAATTTTTCAAAAAATGAGCATATGTAAGTGTTCCTATGTGTCTTTTCTATATAACCTATTGGATTATTCATCACAGTGGGAGGTATTAGACCATCAACTTTGGGTAGTTGACCATTAATATAATGAGACATTATGACACATCGAGGTTTTTTATTCAACCCTCTACATTTTGAAAAACCACATATCACAGGCGTGTCATAAAAGAGATCGAGTTCATGGTGTGATATCATTGACCCAGGCTGCAGGTTAGTGGAAGATGGCATGTTACAATTGGCAGTGTAAAGAAGCTATCCATTTTCATCAAAAAACATCCTGTGGTATCTTTCTCCTGATAAGATATTGTGACATCTTTTCATTGGTGGAATATCTTCCTCATCCGAACTCCATCCCAATTTATGGTCCTACAAAATTCAATGAATAATTATTCAAATTTACGTGCCTAAGTTACATAAATTCAATCAAATAAATTAATTATAAATAAAATCTAGACTTACTTCAAATGGTGTGGGAGAAGTTGACAAAATTGCAATGACATTGAATGAGATGGAATCTAAGTATTGGCTATTTGATATGATGACTTT
>JASDQU010282349.1:0-14631 GCA_032191745.1 Picea mariana
CAGTGGGAGTTGTGAGCAGGTATATGAACAATCTAGGTAAAGAACATTGGGAGGTAGTAAAGTGGATTCTCAGGTATTTGACAGATACTACTACACATGCATTATGTTTTGGAGGTTCAGACACTTTTCTACAGGGATATGTTGATTCAGATATGGCAGGTGATAAAGACAGCAGGAGGAGCACCATAGGGTATGTTTTTACAATAGGCATAACAACAGTAAGTTGGATTTTGAAACTACAAAAGGTTGTTGCACTTTCAACAACAGAGGCAGAGCATGTTGCTGCTACATAGGATAGTAAAGAAATGATTTGGTTACAAAGGTTTATGGAGGAATTGGGAAAGAAGCAGGAGAACAACCGGTTGTACTGTGACAGTCAGAGTTCCATTCACCTTGCAAAGAAATCAGCCTTCCATTCGAAGAATAAGCATATAAAGTTGAGGTACCACTTCATACGATCCGCCTTGGAAGATGGAAAATTGAAGCTGGAAAAGATACACACTAGCCAGAATCCTGCAGACATGTTAACAAAGGGAATAACCAGGGAGAAACTGAGTTCCTACTCAGTTTCAGTTGGTCTTCAAGAATGAAGATGAAAATGAGAAATTTTCCAGGTCCAAGAAGGTTCAGAGTCCATCATATACAACAGTGGTGGAGTTGTTGAGATCAGTATCCAAGTGGGAGATTGTTGGTTGTGGAGCCTGATTATCTTTCTGATTCATAGGTCCTTGCTTTCAGCTGTGTTTATACCCCATGAAGTATTTACACCCCAGAAGTATGTACACTCTTCCACATGGGGGAGTGCAGAGGGGGGGTACCCCCTCTGCGGGGTCCGGTGGGGCTATCCCCCCGGCTAGGGGCAAGCGAGCCCCCAGTGGGGGTTCGGGGCCGAAGCCCCCGAAGCAAAAATTGCCTTGTAAAAGTATATTATAATTTCATTGTAAATCTAGACCATTCATTATAAGGTTGCAGATCTAACGCTAGAGATTATGTTAGGGTTTTTTGCCCTAGAAGGAAACCCTCTTTTATGAGGGAAATGTATTGCGGCTATGAATGATGGTGAATATTGTATTATGAGAGAGGAGACTATGAGATAAATAAGAGGAAGTTAAGTGGGTTTTGTTGTAGGTTGTATCTCTTCATTTGCTGGATAATAATAAAGGAAGGACCTGGCAATTTCTCCGGTGGACGTAGCCCACACTGGGTGAAGCACGTAAATCTTTGTCTCTCTTGTATTGTGTGTCTTCTGTGTTTTGTTTCTGCATTTGTTTTATTTTATTTCTCCGCGGTCCTGTTTTTCTAACAGTGTGCCCCTTCTCTTCTCAACAGTCCTTCGACTGCCCCACTTCCTTTCTGGGGCTTCAACAATAGGTCGGACAACAAGTCTCAAAGTCCCGTAGCTACAGTTTGACACCTTTGGGAAATCAATTCCCAACAATTCTCTCACCTAGAGAGAATTTCTCACGGGCCTGACAAACCACCTCTTCAGTATCCTACAGGCCCTGAAACCCGCCTATTCAGTATCCCACATGCCTGACAACCCGCCTCTTCAGTATCCCATAGGCCTGACAACCCGCCTCTTTAGTGCAACTCCCAAGCTAACCATGTACAGATACAAGTATGGGTATGAGTATAGGTATGGATACAGGTACTGAAAGGTACAAAGGACAACTGAATGAGTGAGTGAATGATCATCCCATCCCCCAAAAAATGAACGAAGTCCAAGCTATATGTATGCATGTCCCCAACTTGACACTTGTCACATTGAGAACTACTTTGGCCCACTTGTCCCCATCCTTATAAATTAAGATAAAATAATATTCCATACTTTATACTTTAAGGAATATTAGTACAAAATTCCTTTTTGGCTTAAGCTCCCTATCTTATCCCCTTATCCTTAACTTTTAGCCCCCCTTTCTCCATCTAGTGGAGTTTAATCCCCCATACTCTTTCATTGTGGTCGGTATACACGCAACGATGTATTCTATTAATGATAAAACATATACAAAAATAGGCTCACCAACGTTAAAATTGCGCGCACTTAAGTTTGTTGTGCGCGATATCCTAGAATGTGCACACTTCATCATTTTAGTGCACAGTACATGTGCGCACTATACCATGGAAGGTGCATGCAAAAATGATATCAACAAATCACCAAGTTAAGTACATTTGTATTTACAATTACAATTGGGGTTCGGCCTAGGGGTATTACATTACCCTCCCCTTATTTATACACTGTCCTCAGTGAAATATATACACATATACAACCAAAATTTAAACTCCTAAAAACGATGCAGGTATTCTGCCCGCATAGCATCCTCATTCTCCCAAGTTGCGTCCTTAGGACCGTACCAGGTCCATTGGACCTTTACAAGATCTATGGCTTGATTCTGGAGCTGTTTGATTTTCCGATCCATAATGCATATTGGATGCACTTGGAAAGCACCTTCTTGCTCCACCTGAATCACATTCCAATCAATAAGATGATTAGCATCAGGTATATATTCTTAAGCAATGATACATGGAAGACATTATGAATAGACATTGATGCAGGAAAAACAAGCATGTATGCTACATGCCCAATCCTCTCTAGGATTTCAAACATCCCACAATAGCGAGTTGTCAACTTTGAACAGTTTCCCAACTTCAGGGAACTTTTGTTGGACTTTACTTTCAAGAATACATGGTCACCCACTTTAAATTCCATGCGAGTTATTCTCTTATCAACATAGATTTTCTACCTGTCTTTGGTAGCCTTTAAAATCTGTTTTATTTTCAACATTTGCTCTTCCATTTCCCTGAGTAATTCTAGCCCAACTAGTGCTCTATCTATTGGGTTGTCCGAACTTACTGGTGTGTTGCACCTTCTACCATAAAGTGACTCAAATGGGATTATCTTTAGATATGCTTGGTACCCATTGTTATAAGAAATATCTACTAAGTGTGGGTAGTCTTCTCATTCTGATGGTTTATTCATCACATACATCCTCAACATATCCTCAATCACTTGATTCACCCTCTCTGTTTGTCCATCTGATTTTGGATGATAAGTTGTGCTAAAATTCAAATTTGTTCCAAATCCCTTAAATAATCCTTTCCAAAAATTTGATGTAAATTTTGGATCTCTGTCAGACACAATTGTCTTAGGTATACCATGTAATTGAGAAATTTCTCTCATATAAACATCGACAATGTTGGCTTCCACCACTACCATAATAGAATCATGTTTCTTTTTTGTTCTGGGAAGTTTGGTGATGAAATCCATTATTACAACTTCCCATTTCCACTCAAGAATGGGTAATGGCTATAGAAAACCAGCTGGGTGTCTATGCTCAACCTTTACCTTTTGACACTCTAAACATTTGGCAATAAAATCAACAACTTCTTTCTTCATGTCTGGCCAATAATATTGGCTCTTGATAGCTGCAATAGTTTTTTGATAACCTAGGTGCTCAACATAAGTTACACTATGCATTTCTCTCAATATCATATTTTTTAATTCCTGGTAATTTGGTACCTAGATTCTATCCCTGTACACGAGAATTTCATCATTTTCTATCTTATAGTCTTCAATTTTCTACTGCAAAATACCTTGTTGTATTTTTTTTACTAATTCATTGTATTGAAAATATGATTTTGTAGCCTCCAAGATTTTATCTTTCAAATATGATTGGTACATGCTAATGGCTATAGCATGCAACTCCTGCACTCTTTTGTTGAGTGCATCAACCACCTTGTTCTCTTTCCCTTTGATATGCTTTATATCAAAGTCATATTCACTGAGAAATTCTAACCACTTGCTTTGACTAACATTTAGAGTTGGATGATCGAATAAATATTTCAGACCATTATGGTATTTCCTCAACTCAAATCTTTTCCCCATGAGGTAGTGCCTCCACTTCCTCAAGGAATGCACCATGGATACCAACTCCAAATCATGAGTGGCATAGTTCCTTTCATGCTCCTTCAAATTCCTTGATTTATAATGTAAAACAAACCCATTTTTACTGAGGACTCCACCAAGTCCTTCTTTACATGCATCTGTGCATACAATGAAGTCTTCATTTGGATATACAATCCTTAAAATTGGAGCATTGTTTAATAACTGCTTCAAGTGTTGGAAACTATTTTCACAATCCAGTGCCCACTAAAACTTCACACCCTTCTTTTGCAAGGAAGTGATTGGGTGTGCAATCTTTGAGAATCCTTTAATAAATCTCCTATAGTATCCTACAAGGCCCATGAATGATCTAACCTCTATCACATTATTTGGCACTGACTATCCTCTAATGGCCTCTATCTTTTGAAGATCCACTACTATCCCTTCCTCCGAAATGATATGCCCTAAATAATGAATTTGCTTCTGATAAAATGATCACTTGCTCAATTTGGCATACAAATGATGCTCCCTTAATACTTGTAACACCATCCTCAAGTGTTGTTCATGCTCTTCCTCTGATTTAGAATATATAAGAATGCCATCTAAAAATACAATGATAAAATTATCTAAATATTCTCTGAAAATACCATTCATTAAACACATGAAGACAATTGGTGCATTTGATAACCCAAATGGCACCACTGTGAACTCATAATGACCATACCTTGTTTTGAAAATAGTCTTTCTGATGTTAGCTTCTTTAATTCTTACTTGATGATAACCTCACGTAAGATCAATCTTGGAGACTATTTTTTCATATTTCACATGATCAAAGAGGTCATCGATCCTTGGCAAAGGATACTTATTCTTCACAGTTACCTTGTTCAACTACCTAAAGTAAATGCAAAGTCTCAATGTCCCATCCTTCTTCACAAATAAAACTGGGGCACCCTAAGGTGACACACTTGGGTGTATATACCCCTTCTGTAGGATCTCTTCAAGTTGAATTTGCAACTCCTTCATTTCTAGTTTACTCATCCTATAGGGAGTCTTGGATACTGGAGCTACTCCAGGAATAAAATTTATGGAGAAATCAATGTCTCTTTTAGGGGGTAATCTTGGTATTTCCTTAAACACATCTTCAAAATCTTTTAGGACTGCATAATATTCAATATTTGGCACTCTATCATTAGGTGTTTCTTCCATATGAGATACAAATATTTGACACCCTTTTTTGTAAAATATCTTCAGCTGCAATGCTGAAATTTCTCTGATGGTTACTGCCCTGGAAATTCCCTGTACTATCCTAAGATTCCCTTCCTCATCAAATAATGTAAATGACTTTTTATGATAGTCTAGGATATCATGATGTTGTTCCAACCAATCCATCCCAATTAGACAGTCATAGGAACCTAAAGGAAAAATGTTCAAATCTGCCCTGGTGTTTAGTCCATTCTTGTCCATGACTTACCCATCTCATTAACTTTCCACCATCTTAGGATCTATATAACTGTGACTAGCTCTTGAATCAATTAAAATAGAAATGGTTTGGTTTTTTATCATACCTTCCACTTCAATCATATGTGATTGATACTCTGTTTTCTTTTTGTCCAGGGATGCATAGATCCTTGGTACACTTATGCCCATGTCCTCCAATGTTTCAACTTGTTGTACATTGTGAATAGTCCTCAATTTTTCACCTATGTGAGGACAATCTCTATACATATGATCTCCTTTAAAACCCCAACATTGAATAGGTAGTTGCCTTGGTCTTTGACCCTCTGTCTCAATTTCTCTGGGTTCTCTGAAAGTTCGTTGTCCCCGAGGGCTATTTCTGAAGATGGTGGCTTAGTCCCCTTCTTCCTCTAATCCATATTTCATTTCTTCTTGTCTTCCCAAGCATTTTGGAAAGTTGGCCTTGTTTTTGTTGATCATATAGGAATTTAACTTTCCTTATGGTCTCCTCCAATGTTTTGGGATCATTATATTGCATTTTTTCACTGATGAATGATGGAAATCCACTAAAATACCTCTAAATATTAACTGTCTCATACTTGATGAAAGAAACATACTTCAACATTTCTAAAAGCCTTTTTTCATATTCATCTATGGTCATACTCCTAAGCTTGAGTTCAAAGAACTCTTTCATTTTTTTTTCATAGTATCTCTTAGTAAAGTATTTCTTTTCGAAATACTTCTTGAATTCCTTCCAAGTAACATTTTTCTCTTTAATGTGTGGCACTTGCACAATTGGATCCCACCACATGGATGCCTTTCCCTTGAGTTGATAGATGACAATTCTTCATTCTGCATGAGAAGAATAATTATGCAATTGAAAATAATTTCTCATGCCCAACAACCATGTCTCTTCATCTTCATCTTTCTTGTGCTCACCATAAAATGTAGGAGGCTTGTTTTGTTCATTTATCCTCATAGATCATCCACCCTAGACCTATTATGCTTCCTAATAGGGGATGGAATTGAGCTATTTTGTACTCTCTTATTGGAATTCCTCGAGGAGTGATGGTGATGTCTACTAACACTTCTTGTTCTTTTTTTGTCATCGAGAGACCCGTGATTTCCTAATTTTCTTGAGCCACTCTACTTATACAATTCATTTTCTATTTTGTTCAAGCTCTACATTAGCTTCATGTTGAATTCCTCCTACTTCTTTTTGGCTTTGAACATCCCTTTGCAAATTTTTAATGGTCTCTACCATATTCATGTTTCTTCCTTTCCTTCTCCATGTTCATTTGAGTTTGTTTCTTAAATACCCATATGGACATCCATCCCTCTTATCTCATTTTCCTAATTGTAATCCCCCTGTGTATCTTCCATCCCTCTGCACTTTGTGTTGATCCTGGTTTGATCTAGTTGTTGTTAACTATGCAAAATGTGCAACCAACAAAACTTTTTTAGGTTAACTGACTCATCGATTTTAGGAAAAATATGAACCATTCTGGTTCAATAATATATTAGACTTATTTCTTATGATTTTATGAGAAATTGTTTATTCAAATCAATTTTTTGGGTGAATAGTTATATTCTACTTTCCAATTCCTTTCCAACCTCTGCTTCCATGCTCAATTCTGAGTCTTGAGAAGAAAGTTATGGCCTTTTGAAGTTAGTTGGGTATTAAAATTTACCCTGCAATGTTTTTCCTATAACTTCCTCATAAAATATCTATTTGAAAAACGGTTTACCCATGTTATAACCCTAACACGCACCAGACATGCATACCTAGCATCAGGCCATCTTACTTGCTATCTTTGCCAAGCCATCAGTGAACAAATCTTCTAAAACACCATTCTTCCATTTTTCATTTATTTTTGTTTTTTTGGGGGGTGCTTACCTTTAAAGAGGTCGGCCCTACGTGTACGTGGGCTATCCAAGCATATCCCACATGTGCATGCGGAAAAAAGATATTTTTCCCCATACACACACGACTGTCGCCAAGACAACCCACATACACCCTCCTACAAGTGGAAAAAATAAAAAGGAAAGAGTTAACTCCCCATGAATTTGTCATTTTGTGGGATGTATGTTCATTGGAGAGAGAGGGAGCATGAGGACAATGGTTTTTTAGAAGAGTTGTCCAGTAATGGCTTGGTAAAGATAGTAATTAAGATGGCCTGATGCTAGGTATTCATGTCTAGTGCATGCTAGGGTTATAACAACACCATTAGAAATCTCTCTCCAGGATCTTTCATTTGTGCTACAGAGACAGAGTGGGCCTTGGTACATTCTATTCTTGGGTTTTTTGAGTAGCTAAAAACGTTGTTTAGGGCCTCAAAAACACACTACAAAAAGATGAGCTTCAAACAGTATAAAATGTCACATAAATTCACTAGTTTTCTATTGTTGTAGACCATCCAAATGACTTCGCGTGCAAAAATTTGAACATGTACACTGTTGGTTTGATATCTAAGTTTATACCTTTAACATTATTGACCCAGGTTCAGTCTACTAGGGTTCCAACAAAGCCTCTAAAACTATTGGCCCTCCTGGGAAACCAAAAGGCAAGGCAGTGCAGAGAGTACACTGTGTAGTCGCACTTGATATAGGCTTAATGGGTGACTGAAATACTCAGGTGTTTCAAGTCCAGGATTGACTGGAGATCTATGAAGCATGCACTAAGAGTTCTATTTAACTTATTAAAGAAATATGTTTTCATTCCTACTTATGCATGTAATGTAATAAGCTCATTCATTCATCATGCTAACATCTACTCATAAACATTAAAATAAACTCAAGCATTCAATCAAATAACATAGGTTTTACCATGTTTCACCCCCCTAGGCTATGTCCACAAAGATCTGGCTCTTCAACTCTTCCATTATAGAAATTCCAAAAATAAAACGCCACGTGCTTTACAACTCCTCTTCAATTGGGTCAAGATCTATTATGAGGTAGACTAGATCACCAGTCCCCTCATCCTATGATCTAAACCTCAAGATCCACCCTTCTTACTCCTCTACAACTCAACAACTTACAAAATTGGGTCATATCACAAAGTATTATGCTTAGTTCTCAAAAAAGGACTCCATCCTCCATGGTCTCTTCCGACTATACTATTACTACCCAAAACTCAACCTCTCCTCTCTCTATGAGACCTAGGTATCTATATTTATACCTTTTTGGCTCATCATCTATTACAATGTATTACAAAAACCCTAACCCTAACGTCATTAGGTCTTCCATGCATGCAAGTGTGCGACTCTTCCTTCCGACTATTGATTTCCTCGTGCATGCCTTTCTTTCCCAAAATAGTCTTTCCTTCTGCTTTGGCCTGCTTCCAATAGGCCCCCAACACTGACATGTGGCTCATCCCGAGCCACGTATCCCCTGTGTGCTTTGTCGATCTCCCTGGTGATCGCTTGAAACTTCTCCCTGAGCTTTGCTGCTTGTGTTTGGTCCTACACAGTCTTCTCCTTAAGTGTGTCCAATATCTTCACTGCAATATCATCGTTGACCATACTTGCAAATTCTGCCTGGGTTTGTGCCATGTATGTTTTATCTTCCTCTACCTGTGTAATGACCTCTGCTACTTGCTCTTGGAGCGGTTCCATTTGAGCCTGGTTCTCCTTTTTCTCTCTCTATGTAGTTATGAGTTCTGCATGTAGTTTCTTCATGTCTTACGCCTGTTTGACACACCCGGTGATTGACATTGTATTTTGCCTCTGCTTGAGGTCTTGGATAGTCACACTTATAGTTTTTCCTTCCTAGTCCTACTGCTAGACTTGTTGATCCTCTTCCAGCTTTGTCCAGAGCTGCACTACTTTCTCAAACAAGTCATCCATTGTGTGGACTTGTCATTCTATCTCTTGTATTTTATCTGTTGCCTCCTAATTCCTTCGCTCCTTCTCCTTTCAGCACATTCTCTTTCTATCTTCGACACACTTTGCCTTTGTTGGTACCTTCTGATATCCTATACTCTATTTTTCTTTTTCCTGCGTGATGTCTTTCAAGTTGCGGTTGGTTGAATGTCCTTTTACAACTTCAGTCGACTCCCATTGATCATCCCTCTGATTTAAGCGCCTCTTAAGTACTTCAAATGTACACATCCCCCATCTATGACAGTTTTTACTTCGTATGGTCCTAACTAGTGCATTCCAAGTTTTCCTGGATGCTGAATGGATTTACCATCATACATCAACACTAAGTCTCCTTCCTTAAAATTTTTCCTCTTGATATATTTTTCATGCCAAGATTTTTCCCTTTCTTTCTTAACTTGTTGGTGGAACCCTGCTAGGATCCTATCTTCCTCCATCATCATCAGTTGATTCATCCTATCCTACACTTCGCCTCGTTCTGTCATGTTTGTAATCGCTACTACACATAGATTAGGTAACAAAAATTCTAATGGTACCACTACTTCTTTTCCATATACTAGTTTGAATGGCATGTATCCTGTCAATTTCTTGCATGTGGTCTTGTATGCCCACAATACTGCTAGTATTTTTAGGTCACAATCATCCTTGTTGACATTATATATCTTCGTCAGTGCATTTTCAAGGATTTTGTTAAATGCTTCCACTATTCCATTTTCCTGTGGGTGATATGGAGTACTCTTTTAATGATGAACCTCAAATTCCTTAGTCATAGCCTTGATATTATTGTTAATGAAGTGAGTTCCTTGGTCACTCATTAAAATTCTTAGGCAACCGAATCTAGTGATCACATATTCAAATAAGAAGTGTGTTGTTGTCTCTATGCTGCAATATTTGACTGGTGTTGCTTCCGCCCATATTTTCAGGTATTCTGTCACAATGATAATGTATCTTTCTCCTTTCCTCTTTGCTGGTGGGTTAATTATTCCTACAAAATCTATTTCCCATTTTTTGAATACCTGCAACATTACCTGTGGTCGTAGGGTCATCTCGTCCCTTCTATTTGGTTTACCTACCCTCTGACATACATCGCATCACTGGAAATACTCTTTCGAGT
This sequence comes from Picea mariana, assembly GCA_032191745.1. Taxonomy (NCBI): domain Eukaryota; kingdom Viridiplantae; phylum Streptophyta; class Pinopsida; order Pinales; family Pinaceae; genus Picea; species Picea mariana. The sequence continues at coordinate 10,328 of JASDQU010282349.1, forward strand.
CTCTATGAATGGTCATCCACCATATTCCTATGCACAATACCTTCTATGCAGTAGCTTTTCCTACGTAATTTCCTCTTGCTATTCCCTCATGGGATTCTACTAAAATCCTTGATCTTTCATGTTCTAGCACATATCTTCGAAAGATGTTGTCTGTGCTCATTTTGTATAAGTGTACTGCAATCAACTGATAGTCTGTAGCTCGAACTACTAAGTTTTTCTTCCTTGCGATGTTGTATTCCTATGGTGCAGTACTTGTACTCAAGTATTGGATGATGTATGCAGAGTATTCATCGGTGATCTGAACTGAAAATAATTGTCTGTTCGAAAATTTGTACTCTAAACTTGTAGGTTCCTCTCCGTTCATGACCCTTGATAGGTAGTCAGGTCCTGTGTTCAACTTCCTTGGCTTGACTATTACTTGAAAATCAAATTCTTGAAACAATAGTATCCATCGACAGATTCTCCCCCCCAACACTGGCTTGTTGACTAGGTATTTAAGGGTTGAATGATCTGTGAACATTTTAAAATGTTGTCCTAGTAAGTGGTGTTTGAAATTCTAAAGTGGGTAGAGCATAGCCAAGTCTTCCCTCTCTGTAGTTTTATAGTTCTGCTATGATTCTAAAAATGTTCTGCTAGCAAATGCTATAGGATGATCCAAATATCCTTCTCAAGGCTACACCAAAATAGCTCCAAGTGCTATGGTTGATGCATCTACATGTACGTGTAATGTCTTCTCCCAGTCTGGAAATACTAGTATTGGCGATGTTGCCATATTTTCCTTCAACGTATCCAGACCGTGTTGACAATCCTCATTCCACTGAAACTTTGTGTCTTTCCTTAACAGTTTCTCCATTGGCACGGTGATTCGCACATACCCTTTTATAAATTGTCTCTAGTATTTTGTGTGTCCCAATGTCGCTCTTAGTTAATGAACTGGTTTTGGTGGTGGAAGGTTAACAATTACTGCAATATTTGCAGGATCTACTAGTAAACCTTGCTTACATACTATATGGCCCAATAGTATCCCAAACGGTGTTCCGAAGATTCACTTTTTGATGTTTAATGATATCTGGCATTGTCTACATCTTTCTAACATCAGCCACAAGACCTCTACATGGTATTTCAACAGAATATAGACCGTCCAATCGTCCAAGTAAACCTCTAGAAATTGGTGGATAAATTCCTTAAATGAAGTTATGACTACTCTAGAAAATATTGTTGGTGCATTCTTCAGTCCGAACAACATGACCATGTACTGGTAGGATGCCCATTATGTAGAAACTATGGTATTATATATATCTTCTTGTGCTATCTTGATCTAGTGGTAGCCTAAGAATCCATCAATGAATGAGTAAACTTTGTGTCCCCCTATGTTCTCCAACACTTCATCCATGAAGGGCGTAGGGAATGGATCATGTAGGCATGCATCGTTCAACTTCCTCAAGTTGACACATATTCTTATCCCTCTTTGTTTTTTCTCCTAAACTACCATCGGGCTTATCCATTCTGATTTGTCCACAGGTTCGATGATTCTGGCTTCGAGCATTCTATCGATCTCAACTTTGAATTTTTTCTTATATAGAGGATTCATTCTATATGGTCATTGTCTGATCGTCATCAGTCTTTCCTCATCTATGAGTGGTATCTTCATTTCTCCTAGCTCTCATGCTATGCCCTTCATTTCTGTAAACATTGTGGGAAATACGTCGCTCTACTCGTGCAGTAACTCTGTTATACTTTCCACTATCTAATCATTCTAGTAGTATCCAATGCTATCCATTTTGGGATTCTCAACTGTCCCAATGTTGACTTTCTTCACCTTGATCGACGCAGTAATTACTTCTGATTCTAGATGTGGTCATTCCACTTCTCTCTTGCCTTCAACCTCTTCAATTTGAATATCGTGCATTTCATCTTCCTCTGGTAATTCTTCCTGCACATGGTATAATGAAAAAATTTCTTTCACTATCTGATCCAGGTGGATATCGGTGGCCATCCACCTTTTCCAACTAGCTCAAAACAGTTTTCTGGCAATTTTGGTAATTTACTATTTTTAGCAGTTTTTAACTTTCGGGGCCATTTTGAGGGCCTAAATGAAGTTTTTTTGGGATCTATATTCTCTATTATATCCAAAGCCTCTTATTAATCCCCTTAAATAAATCTCCTCGACAATACCTTTCCAACGATATATCGTGTTCCCCAAACTAAGATCGTATGCCAAAGTTACGCCGTCGGGAAGTTGATACACCAAACTACCCAAAACGGGGTCCAAAAACTTGTTGGCTTTTCATCTTTCGGGATTAGGGTTTTGGATTTTATTTATGATAAAAAATTCCTTTGGATCCTCATTGTAAAATAATCTTCTTGCAAAATCAAGTAGCGGACACATCTCTTCTCAGAGATAAGCTATCACCATTATAGCGAATCTTTCACTCTGTATTTTTATAGTCTTTGTACATTTTCGCTCATTAATAGAAAATTGTGTATTACTATATCTCTGTGTTTATGGTTGCATATGTGATACATTTATTTTATATTATTTGATATCCGAGATATCTTTGTACACTTATTTATTATATATCCTCTCTCATTTCATACTGAAAATAATCTGGATCGGTGGTATCAGAGTAGGCTGCTCTTGATCATTTTTCAGCGCATGTCCTCGATGAGGTCCGAGTGTAGAAAGTTGGGTCTCGAGCTTGTCTTTCTTGAGGAAAATATTTCTCACACACCCAAGAAACCCTCCATGGTAGAAGAAATAAAAACGATAGAGAATACAATTCTATTAATTTGTTGCTTGAGCAAGCTCTCACGCGATAGAGGGACAAAATGATGGAGAATGTTTCCCACATCCTTTAATGCCCGCTGATAACAACGTGAATTTATTCATCAAGTGGCCAATTTGGAATTACCTATCCTTTCAAGGTACAAGTTAATTTTTATATTCCTGGATTTGAAGGACAGATAGATGCAAATTCCTTAGAAAAATGGTTAAATCTGCTAGAAGGTTATTTCTCTGTTCATAATTTTTTCAACAGGGAAAAGATCACCTTTGTACTCCTTAAGGCTCTCCCCCATGTAAAACATTGGTGGGAAAATTACTGGGAGAAAAGTTCCATAGAGGAGTCTGGAATATATGGGGCCGATCCCACTTGGGATTTTTTTATGGATGCGATAAATGAACAATATTACCCTATTGGAAACTATGAAGACCAATACATGAGGTGGAACACACTGCGACAAGAGAGGGGCCAAGAAGTTCTGGAGTTCACCAATACCTTCCATACTTTGTGCACCAAGCTGGGTATCAAAGACTCTGAACGACATTTGGTTCTGAAATTCCGTGGGGCTCTACACAAATACATCCAAACTGAAATGGATTTTCTGGACATCTCATCACTCGGTGATGCTTGTCTATGTGCTATTAAAATCTAGCAGAAATTTAAGCACCAGAACAAACGAGAGTTCGGGTTTACAAATCCGCAACATTTTATTGTTGATAGAGGAAACCAGAAGAACCTCTTCTCAGCAGAGGTCATCAAACAGTTGGGACTGTCGACAACATCACACCTGCAACCATACAACATCAGGTGGCTTCGCCAGGGAAAAGATGTTTGTTTCATCCAACAATTTCAATTGTCATAAGACATCTAGCCCTTCAAGGATGAGGTATTATGTGATGTTTCCCCACTGGATGTCTGTGATGTTCTCTTGGGCCAACCATATATGTGGAAGCACCATGTTGTTTATTAGTCTTGACCCCATAGTGTCATTGTTTATTTGGGGGATCATTTCTACAGAATACCAAAGGTATTTCTAACTATTGTTCCACCTAAACAGTGCCACAAGGTAGTATCTCATACTACAAAATTTGGCTTCTTCACAATCTGTTCAAAAGGTGAACAAAAGGACACTGTAACCACTACAACCTCGGCCCAAGCACCTTCTATCCAACAGAAGAAGGTTGAAAATATTGCAACAAAGTGTAAAGATTCCTTCTTCACACAGGAATCTCATGTAGCCAAACTAGTTAAAATTTTCCAACCCTTCCAGCCATAGGTTCGTGACAACCTTCAACAGGCTAAGCAACACAACTTCTCTAACAAGGCAAGCAACTCATCAAGATGCAGATTCAACAAACACTTTTCCCTCTTCCCTGGTGTTATCCACATTTTTGGTTATCCAGATGATGACATGATAATGACATGGTGATAGAAGATCTAGCTCTTCTTTAAGATCATTTTCATGAAGAAAGTTACACTTGTCAGTTTCTCAAAATCACTCTTTTGAAGACAGTACGCAGG
>JASDQU010282350.1:2083-12499 GCA_032191745.1 Picea mariana
TTGCATGAAAGAAACCTCTCATGTACTTCATTTTCACTTTAAATGACATATGTAAATTTAATTACAATATATCTAGCTCCATATTACAACCTTTACAAGAATGTTTGATCTACAAAGAAGCTTGGGCATGCATTTTAATGTTCTCACTTAGTACAAGTTCGACCTTGCAAATTACAGAGTATTTTTTCACGGAAGATTCTTTTATTACTCTTAATGAAAAACCGACCTTGGTTTATATCCTAACCCACCATCCTATGAATCATCAAAATGCCATGAACCTTTGTCCATAGAAATCATCTCTTTTGGAGTGTAAATGCACTACTAATTGTACAAACATGTTATACATATTGGAATTATCAATTTACAGCTTGAATCCTAAATTATTTATCCTTAGCCAACTTTGGGTGTGTAGTTTAATATAGCCAACTTTAACAATTTGACACTTTGGTTTTACAATGCAATCGTTATCCACTATGCACACCAAGTAGGTTTAAGTCTCAAAATGCCAATATAAGTTTATAGACAAGTGTGAAATCACAAACTACAACTTATGCAAGATGAACCACCAAAGTTGACTTAGATTGGAGACTAGGGTGTGCATTTGAGTCTGAGGCAGTTTTACCTTAAAATTTACATGAAATCACAATTATAGGTGCATGAAAGCAACCTCTCTTGTTCTTCAGTTGAGCCTTAGATGCATAGGTAAATTTATCATTTATGCAACTCCATCTTAAAACCTATAAAACAAATTTTGGAGCTACATGGAAGCTTGGGCATGCATTTTCATTTACTCACTTAGTACAATTTATACCTTGCAAATTACAAGGAAAAACTTTCCTCTTTTGCATAGCCACCCTTTTTAAACTTGCAATTGCAAAATAAACAACATGAGAAAGTCTACTATGATAAACTACATCCCCAACAACTTGCACAACTCAAATATAAGGTATAATGCAACATAGCATTACTTTTTACAAACAATTTTTGCATTTCCATGGTTTTACTATGCATCTTTTGCCTTTTTTTTTTTTCATAGAAGAGTCTTTGATGGCTCTTAATGCAAAACTGACCTTGGTTTATCTCCTAACCCACCATCCTATGAATCATCAAAATTCCATGAATCTCTTTGCATATAAATCATCCTTTTTTGGAGTGTAAATGTACTACTAATTGTACAAATAGGTTATACATGTTGGAATGATCAATTTAAAAATTAAATCCTAAATTATTGATCCTTATCCAAGTTTGGGTAGGCTATTTAATAAATTCAACTTTAACAATTTGGCACTTTGGTTTTACAATGAATTGTTTATCCATTATGCACACCAGATAGGTTTATGTCTTAAAATGCCAATATAAGTTTATATAGAGGTGTGAAATCACAAACTACAACTTATGCAAGATGAACCACCAAAGTTGGAACAAATTGGAGACTAGGGCATGCATTTCAGGCTGAGGTAGTTTTCTCTTCAAATTTACATGAAATCCCAATTCTAGGTGCATGAAAGCAACCTCCCTTGTTCTTCAATTGAACCTTATATGCATAGGTAAATTTACCATTTATGTAACTCTATATTAAAACTTATAAAACAACTTTTGGAGCTACAAGGAAGCTTGGGTGTGCATTTTCATTTACTCACTTAATACAGTTTATAACTTGCAAATTACAAGGCAAACTTTGCCTCTTTAGCACACCCACCATTTTTAAACTTGCAATTAAAAAAAAAACAACATGATCATGTCTACTATGATAAACCACATGCCCAACAACTTGAATAGCTCAAATCTAAGGTATAATACAACATTCGGTTACTTTTTACAAACAATTTTTTTATTTCTAGGGTTTTACTATTCATCTCTTGCCTATTTTTCCACATAAGAGTTTTTTATGACTCTTAATGCAAAAATGACCTTGGTTTATCTCCTAACCCACCATCCTCTAAATCATCCAAATTCCATGAATCTTTGCACATAGAAATCGTCATTTTTTGGAGTGTAAATGCACTACTAATTGTACAAATATGTTATACATGTTGGAATGATCAATTTACAAATTAAATCCTAAATTATTGATCCTTAGCGAACTTTGGGTAGGCAGTTTAATATATCCAACTTTAACAATTTGGCAATTTGGTTTTACAATACAATTTTTATCTTTTATGCACACCAAGTAGGTTTATGACTCAAAATGTCAATACCAACTTTCCCTTCAAATTTACATGAAATACCAATTCTAGGTGCATGAAAGAAACCTCTCATGTTCTTGAGTTGAACCTTAAATGCATAGATAAATTTACCATTTATGTAACTCCATATTAAAACTTATAAAACAACGTTTGGAGCTACAAGGAAGATTGGGTGTGCATTTTCATGTACTCACTTAGTACAGTTTAAACCTTGCAAATTACAAGACAAACCCTATCTCTTTTGCACAACCACCCTTTTTAAACTTGCAATTGAAAAATAAACAACATGAGCAGGTCTTCTATGATAAACCACATCCCCAACAACTTGCACAACTCAAATCTAAGGTATAATACAACATTGGATTACTTTTTACAAGTAATTTTTGCATTTCCAGGGTTTTACTATGCATCACTTGCCTATTTTTGCACAAAAGAGTCTTTGATGACTCTTAATGAAATACTAACCTTGGTTTATCTCTTAAATCACCATCATTTGTTTCATCAAAATGCCATGAATATTTGTGCATATAAATCATCATTTTTGGAATGTAAATGCACTACTAATTGTACAAACAGGTTATACATGTTGGAATCATCAATTTACAAATTAAATCCTAAATTATTGATCCTTAGCCAACTTTGGCYAGGAAATTTAATATATCCAACTTCAACAATTTGACACTTTGGTTTTACAATGTAATTTTTATCCYTTATTCACACCAAGTAGGTTTATGTATCAAAATGCCAATATAATTTTATAGACATGTGTGAAATCAAAATCTACAACTTATGCGAGATGAACCACCAAAGTTGTCTCAAATTGGAGACTATGACATGCATTTGAGGTTGAGGAAGTTTTCCCTTCAAATTTACATGAAATCCCAATTCTAGGTGCATGAAAGCAACCTCTCATGTTCTTGAGTTGAACCTTAGATGCATAGGTAAATTTACCATTTATGTAACTCCATATTAAAACTTATAAAATAACTTTTGGAGCTACAGGGAAGCTTGGGCCTGCATTTTCATTTACTCACTTAATACAGTTTATACCTTGCAAATTACAAGGAAAACTTTACCTCTTTTGCACACCCACCATTTTTAAACTTGTAATTACAAAATAAACAACATGAGAAGGTCTACTACGATAAACCAGATCCCCAACAACTTTCATAACTCAAATCTAAGATATAATACAACATTTGGTTACTTTTTTGTCATACACCCAACCCCCTAAGTACCTTTTAGGAGATGGGTTATTAAATTTTTTCTTCTTCTAATATTGTTGAATCATCTATATCATAGCTCCACCATATTTTTCTCGTCAATATATTTCCAACGAAGGTAAGTTTGCACAAAAGTGCTCTCTGGGACACGAGTCATGACTCTCCGAAGATTCTCAGGTTTACATAAGAAACATCTCTCTTACTACATGTGGCATCCTCGTGACATTTCGATTTCCATGCCAACTAACATGGCGACACCCTCGTCCCAATGGGGCACTAGCCTATACTGCCATGGTGGAATTTCATTCCACGCAAGCCTTCAACCATTCATCGCTCGGACCTGCTTCCAACGTGATCTTTACTTCCCTCCTATAGGTATGGTATCGAGGAATATTCCCTCTACTATGAACCAATTAAATTCTTCATTGACATTTCTTATAATACCTCTCTTTGATATCCAATTGCTTAAACATTATTAGGAATAATTAAAATCCACAACTAATTACCCTAGTAAAAAAAATTCTTTTACTTTTTCTAATAACTCTGGCATAATAATTAACGTAGATTCATTTTCCCTCAATTTTCCTTGGAAATGGTTTAGTGTTAGTTTAATTATCCAAGTTACAACACATTATAATGCAATTAATTTAATTATATCATAAATTTCAAAATACCCAACTCCATCGTAATGCGCCTAGGTTGCATTATATTATATTTTATCATTTCATTAACAAAGCAAGTGGGGATTTTGGACTTTGAATTTCACATAAAATTCATGTAATCCCTTTTATCTTTACCGATGGTCAAACTTCAAAAGGTAAAATAGTTTTAATATTTTTATAAAATTAACTTTATGCCGCCCATGCCATCACTCCGACAGGTTCAAAATTTATTTGTATGCCCCCTTCCAAATACTCTGAAGAGTAAACTCCGAAAGTATTTAGCACCTGAAAGACATTGAAACGTGTGCCCATTTATTATATATTAAATTTTATACCAACCCAAGTGATTATTTAACATAATAAATCATTTAAGTAATTAAATCTCCTTCACATGTAATATTAACCATTTATAATATTATAACATTATAATAATATTGAATATTTAAATCAACTCGGACTTGAAAGATGTGTACTCCTCTCAACACTTTGACCCCAATCACAAGAGAGTGGGGTTTAATATTAATATATTCATTTAAAACTTTATAATACCCATACCATCACTCCAATAACTTCAGGATTTGTTATGACACTCCGTCCCATCCACTCCGAATAGTCAACTCCAAAAAGACTTTCGGTCTTGGTATTTGTGCGCTCCGTTCGTAATTTTGAAAATAAATATTATATTATAATTCATTTAAAGTCTCAGTTGTCTAGGCCATCACTCTGATGGTTTCAGACTTTATTCTCATGCACTCTTCCTTCTTCTGATTCAAAGGTGTGACTCCAAAGACCAAGCACCCACAAGCTTAGTTTAATATTTAATAACATATTTCTTAAAACCCATTGGTCTTCACACTCCTAACAATTTCCCCATTCTCTGTGTTCTGAAAGAAAGGATTATTCGATAGTAATGATTGTAAATATTATATAAATAATTTCAAGGTAGGAGGATTTTTATAACTCTAGGTATTTGAACACTAATAATTAAAAATTCTCTAATATTCACGTTTATTCCAAAGCACTGAGATACCTAGGCAACATATGAATTTCATAAATGGGGAAAAATCTGAGCATAGTTAAAATGTTTTTGCACAGAAAAAAGGGATTTCTTATTTCCATTTTTCATGCACTAGGCATGAATTTCATAAATTTAATATGTGATCTTTATAATTCTTATTATTTAACTAGCAAATATTTGAATAGTAAAATTTGGAATTCTACCATATTTTGCCATTATTGATGTTTGTCTGGTAAGGTTTAATTTGTAGTTTTGTTTAATTAAAGCTCTAGTTAAAAGGAAATGAAAATATTCCTTATTTTCCAAATAAAATCTTAATTCAAGGAAATCATTATATTCTGGAAATTAAATACATAATTATATCCCTTCATCTTCATGGGTGAATGAGTAGATGTGTTTCCTTATTATGTGTTTTACTATTCTTACCAAATTTAATGGGATTGGTCCTAAGACAAACATTTACCTTCACAGTAAATTCGGTAATTCTACCAGGATTTACTTCCCACCAAAAATTAAGGGGATTCTTCCCAAATTTAGGAGAATTGGCACAAGTTTAACATAAATGCTTATTTATGCCCCAAATAGAATTTTGAGAACTTTTGTATTTTAATTCAATTAGGAAATTTMCTAATTATTTTTCCTTAAAAAACATTTATAATGACTTTTAATGTTTATTTTCCATATTTGGGATTATTTCCTAAAGTCCACACMAATCTAATATCCTCTAAGTTTTCTGGCATAGGATTTGAGGACATACTAAAATAGAACAATATTATGCAGAAAAATCACTCTCTCTTCTTTCAGATGTTTTATAAAGATTTTTAATTGTTCAGTCATCATTTCCCAAGCAAGCATTAAACTATACAACASARTCGACCACAACATCCACTCCCATAAATCTTATTTTAACACACAGATAGTCAAGATATAAGGAATTAAATCATATGAACTWCAGCTAAKACATTCTCTTTATTTTACCTAAATTTCTCAAGTCACTTTTGTTAGAAATTAAACTTACACAGTTCTAAAACATAGTATAAAATTTTCTATGATCTAAACACTATAGATATTTAACCAAATATACTTATTTAGAAACCAAATGGTGATGCAACTTCTGAAAGGGGTGCCATTTTCCTCCCAACCATAAGCACAACAACTCTTGGATGGATTTACCATTGGACACCCCCTAGCTAGATCATGATGCTCTGAGAGAGACTCTTCCTTCTATTCAACAACAACCAGGGATGTAGGTTACTCTCCTCCTCCCACAGGAAATTGGAGATCGGTTTTCTCGCCACCAAGAAATAGGGTCTGCAATGAGTGCTTCCTCAATCACTCATCTTCTTCGCAACCCCACTTATTATCTTGTTTAGAAAAAGTTTCCCAACAATTCCTATACCTAGAACAAATTCATTTTTTTAGTTCTCTTCATAACCAAAGAGCTATACATGCTCTCCCTCTTCAGAAATGGTCATCAAACCCATTCCTCTTGCATATACTCCTCTTCCCATGAATTTCCTACCTTTTCTTTCCTTCCTCAGCAAGATTTTGTGGGTCCAATTCCCAATTTCGTGGGTCAGGTCAGGAATTTTTTCCAGATGGGTACTCTTCTCATTTCCTCATTGACTCTTGAGGAAGACTTCCCAGCTACCAGCTTGACTGGTRATTAAATTCTCTAGGTCAGCRRACTGTTCTGGGTCTGAACAATTTAAATCTAGTAGAGTACTGGTCTGGTAGGGATCATCTCAACCATTATTGGTTCCCCTCACCATCTCTCTCATGCATCATGATCTACCTTGGMAACCYCTTCAACAATTATGCAACATCTTCCATTTTAATTAGTAAAAAAATATATACATTACCTTCTATCAAAAGGTTCATCAATTCCAACATCCACACATAATCARCCTACCCATAATCTTTTAGCAGGCTATAGTTATATTTACAAGTTGGGGGAAACATGGGTATTACATTTTTAGAAACAGTTTTTGCATTTTCGGGGTTTTACTATGCATCTCTTGACTATTTTTTCATAGAAGAGTCTTTGATGAATCTTAATGCAAAATTGACCTTGGTTTATCTCATAACCCACCATCCTTTGTTTCATCAAAATGCCATGAATCTTTGGGCATAGAAATCATCGGTAGTGCATTCACTCCAAACAATGAAATCACAAACTACGACTTATGCAAGATGAACCACCAAAGTTGGCTCAAATTGGAGACTAGGGCATGCATTTGAGGCTGAGGTGATATTCCCTTCAAATTTACATAAAATCCCAATTCTAGGTGCATGAAAGCAACCTCTCTTGTTCTTTAATTGAAATTTATATGCATAGGTAAATTTACCATTTATGTAATCCCATATTAGAATTTATAAAACAACTTTTGGAGATACATGGAAGCTCGGGCATGCATTTTCATTTATTCAGTATAGTTTATACCTTGCAAATTACAATGCAAACTTTGCCTCTTTTGCACAACCTCCCATTTTAAACTTGCAATTGAAAATTAAACAACATGACCAGGTCTATTATGATAAAACAAACATCCCCAAAAACTTGCACAACTCAAATCTAAGGTCTAATATAACATTGGGAAGGTTTGGTGATCTAGGAGGATCTGAAATGCTCAMAGAGGTTTAGGAGGATCCAAAACGCTCACAGAGGTCTAGGAGGATCCAAAAATGCTCAATATTTTATCATCTCAATTTTCTCCAAAATAGAATTCATTGTGTAGAGCTAAGTGATATCTTTCCAACGGTGCAAAAAATTGCCTCAAACAAAGTTCGTATGCAAATGCTATGGCTGGTCAAATTTCTAGTCAAACATGCTCAAAAGTCAAAGTCAGAGGTAACATGTGTCACCACTAAAAGGGTGACATGTTTCAGTGGTGAAACGTGTCCTAATCATACAACATAGGATTATTTCATGTTGATATCAACGAGGTGACGTGGAAACATGATAGTGTGTCGCTTGTCACCAAGAATTGGATGAATCAACATCTAGTTAGACCTATCCAAAAATGAACATGTCATCCATATGATGACATGGCAGGAAACAGGTGAACCAATTATAAACCGACACGTGGAAGTACATACACATATGTGGCAGGTACAGTTGGCGACATATGGACCAATGATAGGCCACCACGTAGACCAATCATATGGTGTCACGTGGCACCTTCGAGAATCCAAATTGGCCTAAGGTATCAAAATGGTTATGGGATCGGTGGGTTTTGAACCCCTGACCTCCCATAGAATCCATAGAGAATATTCCAAGATTCCAAATGACTTAACATACCTCCACTAACCACTATTCCATATTTAGAACTTGTTACAACAAACCAACTATAATATATAACCCTCATTGGGTAGCCCAGTTGGATGGATCCCCCACTGCCAAGACTTTGGCCCTATGTCACGACATTGTGGCTTCAATTCTCTAGGTCCACCGAGGTTAGGCACAATGATTTGTGGGAGATCGGATGTGGCCCTTCGGGTGGCTTGCCAACAACTTATTTCGGTAAAAAAAAAAAAAAACTATAACATATTTAATTTGATGCTTATGTCATTGAGAGGTATAGGCTATAGTTGGGGGACCACGCCCTATTTAATGGGAATAGATCCTAAGGGAGACACATATATCGAGGTGGGCACAGAGTACACAGGTACAGTACATAGCATTGATTTGTGTGCCAAGGAAGACAATGGTTATGGTATTTTCTTGATAGCCTTGTTATACTCGTTAGTCTCATTTTTTCCGAGAGGAGCACAATGGTGATGTTATTTTTTTGCTAATATGTTATCTATGTTGGAATACTGAGAGGTGGGTGAATCAATATGAGAAGAATTAGTACTTTTAATCACAACATAAAACCTCCAATAAATATCATGAGCATTCAATATATCATCAACACCATAATATAATGCATAGACATCACATAAACACAATACACTAGAATTTCACATGGAAACCCAATGCGGGGAAAAACCACAGAATGATTTTCTTATTTATCAAAGAGTGCATTCATTGGAAGCACCGACTTCCTATTTCTCCAACTACAATTGGGCAGAGGCTCCAACCCCCTATTTACAGGATGCAACCTGAAGGAAGCTCCAACTCCCTAATTTAGTGGCTCCAACCGGAAGGAGGCTACAACCCCCTTTCCTTTCCCCGTCCAACCACCCTGAAATATAAATGTAGACCAATCTGTCACTACCTCTGTCATTGGTAACCTATTGTTGTTGTTGTTTCTGATATTCATGGTGTTGTTATTGATTTTGATATCTCATCAAGACTGCAACCACACATACCTCATACCAAGATCTTCTACTTGTCTTCTTCACATATCTGTGACCTGTAAACTGTCTACTCACAGATGTCTGCGCTTTTCCCTTCTGCAACTTGTGGATTACCTCAAAGACAATGTTGCATTAACTTTTCTTGCATACACTCATCTCCTATAAACTTTTCCCTTTGTTGCCTTTGTCTCACTGCCTCAGAACTGCCAATCTATATTCACACAAAAATATCCAATTGACTCTTCTTTGTATATATGTGTTTCCAATGAGGATCTCATTAAAAAATACAGGGATTTCCAAGAGTCATAACTTTTGACTCAATTATCCATTTGGGATTAAATCTTACAAGGAGTTGTGTCTCGAAGAGTTCACTACCGTGTCGATATGATCTATCAGATCATAATCCATTTCAACACTTTTCAGGAGCCTAATTCCTTCATATGATGCCTCAAATTCAAGTTTTAGTGTTTTTGCAAGATTTTATTTTTATTTTTAATTATCTATTATCTCTTTGTTTATGCATGTAATAATAAAAGTTAGTTGACAAATAGTGTCACTGTAGTTAGCTCTTAGTTATTGGTCAGTTTTAGATTCATCCAAGAATTTTCTAAAATTCCTCATTTTTTTTCTAGAGAATTTACCCTTTTCTTAATTTAGGACCAACTCATAATGTCTTGTTAATGACATGCAATTGACATGAAACTTATTAACTTCACATGCAACTTGTTTACTTCTTGTTCAAGGGTTGACATCAATGAAAACCAATCTTTCAACAATTAATCTTTCAAAGTCTATTAAATTCTTAGTCCATATTGCCATTTATGAGTGCTATAGTGCATCGTTTGGCATGTAAAGAGGGTGAAAATGAGCCAGTCCAGAATATGGTCAATTTTATACTAGTTTTTCTCATAATTTCAAGAGGAATTCAATGATAAACTATTTTTCTAGATTTGAACAAAAAAATTGAAGAGTGACTTCAACTTTGTCTTTGTAAGTCCATTTTGTATTGTAATTTTTTTACATTT
>JASDQU010282351.1:0-12675 GCA_032191745.1 Picea mariana
TCATTTTTTTAGTAGCCTCCACCCAACTCGAAGGTTGAGCCATGAGGACATGGGCTTGAATCTCCTCCTTGAGGCCATTGATAAAACACTCTTGAAAGAAAGCATCAGTCTATTCAAAAAGCCAGGCACTCAAAGGCAGTTATGAAGTCTTCTACTATTCCTGATTGTTTCAACTTTTTCAAATGACCCAAATGGTTGGTGTCATTGTCAAAGCGTTCATAAATATCAGCAACAAATTGGGTCCAAGCAATATACCCTTGATGGGAAGTTTTTCTCCATTACCACCATTTCCAACGTTCTTGATCTAGATGGAGAACACCATACCGGAGTTTGGCCAAGTCATCTGTAATGTCGCATAAAGAGAAATAGTGTTCCATTTGGGTTACCCAACCAGTGGGGTCCGAGCCATCAAATTTGGTCACATCCACCTGCGGAAGGCGTAGGTCACATTGAAAGTGATGGTGTTGAAAGGTATGGGAATGGGAGGAATGTTCACCTTCAGTATTTGGAGGTGCGTCAGAGAAAGGGTCATCTGTAGGAATCTTCAGTTTGGTGCAGAGTGATGCAAATACAGATTCAAGCTGGGTAGTCAGTTCTTGTTTGACTTCCTCCATTGAGGATTGCATGGTTGCATTTATGGTTGTATTGATGGATGTATCGATGGAGGCAACATTGGCACTGAGTTGTTTCACTTCTTTTTGGGTCTCGAGGAGACCAGGTTACAAGGTGTTGAAGCGAGCTTCCAGGTCTTGGCTACGGGTATGGGCCATGAGGATGGGTGAACTGAAAAGGGGCGAGCAAGGTCAAAAATGTTGCCAAAAAATGATATGGATGAATGTGATAAGGGAGAAGAGATGAATCCAATGGAATAGGTCTCAAAGAGGGCTTCAGGAAATCTAGGTCGATCCATACACAAGTGTTGTCTGATGTGCTACCACTCAAAGGGGTACCAACAGGGGTTACAAGGGTGGCCAACAGATGTGCGCTTAAGAACCACTTGTATTTCCTACATGTATGAATCCCTCAACTGTGGGTTTATGCACGTAACGGAATATCTCCATGGATTAAAGACGCCGAAATACGTCTCTACCCTGGAAAAAAATTCCCACAATTTCTGCCCAGGAAAGTGCTCTGATACCACTTGTAATATACTAGATAAAAAGTATGCAGAACAGAAATAAAATGCTAGAAATGGTAGAATAATAGTAATATAACCAGCATAATCTCCACAATAACACATAAATGATATAAGAACAACAATAGAAATAACACTTTGATTCATAAAGCAATGTTCACGGGCCTCTTCGAGGGGGCGACCTCCAGTCGAGAAACGCTCTGTTACAATAATCTCCAAGCTAGGGTTTTCATACCCTTGACCCTTATTTATACTAAATATGTCTATCAAGAGAAGCATCTAGAGGAATATCCTTCTAGAAGCGAAAGCTTCTATTAGGTCTTCTTACATCTGCCTTATTCTATTTTATTGAAAGGCCTTATTAATATTGACCTTTATTACATCCGAATATATTGCTCTACCTATGTGCGGGTTAGGACCCTAACACCATGGAAAATAGGGTTTGTGGCTAGTCCTAAAACTAGTCTAAAATAGGTGTTTGGGGTAAAAATGTCATAAATTATTCATAACCGATCCAAATTCAGTAAGAAAAAATGTTGGTTAGAGTACAGTCTGTAGTATTTTGTGTACAATTTTTAG
Organism: Picea mariana; assembly: GCA_032191745.1. Taxonomy (NCBI): domain Eukaryota; kingdom Viridiplantae; phylum Streptophyta; class Pinopsida; order Pinales; family Pinaceae; genus Picea; species Picea mariana. The sequence goes on from JASDQU010282351.1 coordinate 1,715, forward strand.
ATCCATACAACAAATATTTCGTGCAAGGCATGCTCTACAATTTTGCTCTCTAGAATAAGCCAGAATTCAATAAGGTATGCCATTTTTGCTATAACTCTTTTTCTGAGAGGATCCAAGTAGTGAAACCTTGAGGAATTGCATAAAATACACTGAAGAACACCGTGTACTATTTTTAGATCTTTATTCATTACAGGTACATAGTTATGATTATTGCAAGTTAGGGTTGTTGACTAATCCAAAATTAGTCATGTGAGACTAAAGTAAAGTTTGATGAAAATGCTAGTCTCTTGTTGTTAAAGTTAAGGAAGGTTTGCATGTATGTGATCATATACATCGGGTCTATTACAAAGTTACAAATCAGATTTGGATGATGAAATTGATGAGGGATTTTGGTTGAGGTTCATGTTGGGTACATGGTTCAGACAATTAGTTGATGAGTTGGCACATACATGAGGTGTATAGTTGATGATGTTGGTACATCTTGATGAGTCATAGTTTATGTGTATTTGATGTATGATTGGTACATATTTGGTACATGGTTGATGCACTCGTTGATGGTACAGATTGAGGTACATGTTGGTGCATGGTTGATGCACTTGTTTATGGTACAAGTTGATTACAGGTTGTTTGGACAGGTTATTTATATAGGTTTGATGCATGGTTGATGCATTTGTTTATGGTATAGGTTGAGGTAAAGGTTGATGTATGGTACATGTTGGCACAAGTTATTGGTACATTTTGTTACAGGTTGATTAGAGGTTGATTGGTACAGGTTTACAACATTATATATCACAACGATAGTGTGACAATGGTTCTATCATTCTACTTCTATGCCAGGGAGGTTGGACGGGGCAAGGATAGGTGGTTGTAGCCACCTTCCAGATGTAGTTGAAGAACATAGGGAGTTGTATCCTCCTTCTGGTTGTAGCCAGATAATCGGGGAGTTTGAGCTTCCCTCAAGTTGTAGCCTGATAAACTAGGGGGTTGGAGCCTCCTTCCAGTTGTAGCTGGAAAACAAAGGAAGTTGGTGTTTTTAATGAATGCAATTCTTAAATACATATAAGAAAAAACATTTTGTAATTTTCTTCAGCTTTGGGTTTCCATGTAAAAACATTGGTGTATTGTGTATGTGTATGATTTCTCATTTGTTAATTGTTTATTTACTCTGCAACTATTGGATGATAATGCTACATTGATATAACATTTGAATTTTATGGTTAAAAAGGATTAAATTGCTCTATTAATGATTCACCCCCCCCCCCCCCNTTAATGAATGCAATTCTTAAATACATATAAGAAAAAACATTCTGTAATTTTCTTCAGCTTTGGGTTTCCATGTAAAAACATTGGTGTATTGTGTATGTGTATGATTTCTCATTTGTTAATTGTTTATTTACTCTGCAACTATTGGATGATAATGCTACATTGATATAACATTTGAACTTTATGGTTAAAAAGGATTAAATTGCTCTATTAATGATTCACCCCCCCCCCCCTCTCAGTAATCCAACAATTGGTATCAAAGCAGGTTCCTTCAAGAAACAATTTAACCACTGGAAGGAGATCATGGATTATTCTGAGAATGGAGTATGATCAGAATGGTTTAAAGTATGAGATATGGAGTGGAAGGACGAAAGTGTTTTTACAGGCACAAGGGTATTATATTTGGCTATCAATCGTTACATGATATGATAGTTCAAAAAGGGAAAAGAGTGCAGCCAAGAAGGAATTGAAGAAGAATAACAAAATAGAAATGGATTTCATCTGGGAAGGATTACATAATTTGGTAAGAGAAAAGATTGATAAATGTTCATTAGCCAAAGAACTTTGGGATAAGTTACATGATATATATTCTTCACCCATCCCAGCTTTAGAAAATGCCAAAGAATATGCAGGTACATATCAAGAAGAAAGATGTTCACCATGTCAAACAGATTCAGAAGATGAAGAGTAGATAGTCACCAGAGGTATGTTGTTTTTCTTTAATTGTGAAAAAACGGATATCTTGAAATAGAATGTCATGAAGGAAATGAGACAAAAAAACTAATTGAAAAGGAAGACAATTATGAAGTAGAATTGATTAGTGCTTTAGCTGAACTAAGAGAAGAAAACAAGTCACTCAAGAAAGAATTGATGAAATAAAAGGAAAGTGTTCACATTTTTGAAGAAGCCCAACAGGGCATCGAGAACTTAAGAACTCAGCTAGAAGAAGCCAAAAAGATCGAAAAAATCGAAGAAAATTTCAAATATCAAAAGCAGTATTTGGAAGCCAACATAGCATCACAGAAGGATGAAGCAACAATGAGAGAGAATATATTGACATATCATCTTAAGGAAAAAACTAACGATCTAAACCATCTTGAGGCAGAGTTTGGTCAAGAAGAGAAAGGACTTGAAGAATAAATAATCACATTAAAAATTCACCTTGAAGAAGCGAAAAGAATAGAAGAAGTCATGAAGTCTCAGATAATGAAGAAAGAAGAAGAGGTTGAGAAGCTTGAAGAATAAGTTGTCACATTAAGAAGTAAAATTGTCAATCTCAACAAGAACGTTGAAAAGACAAAAACATGCACATCAATTATAGAGAATGAAGAGAAGCAGTTTATGTTGCTAGAAAAGAAGAATGAAGAAAATAGAAAGAGTTATGCAGAAGTACTCAAAGGAAGGAATCATGGTCAACCGAAATCTAAGAAAACTATTGAAGACATATCTTCAAGAAGACCATCCATGTTCAAGCCACAAAGAAGCTTCAATCATGATCAGTCAAGGCGGAAATTCAGAAGGACTACACCACAAAGAAGATCATTCACTCCCAGGTATGCAAATTTCTTTTATGGTCATTGTTTTTATTGTACTAATTTTGGACATAAGGTTTCATATTGCAGGGATTATAAAAGAAATGTTCAAGAAAGAAGAGTCTATGTGGCCCCACGTAACATTGAATGTTACAAATTTCATAACTATGGAAGCATAGCTAGTGATTGTAGAAGCATGATCGATACTTCCATGAAAGAGAACATTGATATTAGATATAATAAAGTATGGATAAGAAAACACAAAGAACAAGTGAACAAAGACCAGGTCCCAGAGATCGCAAGATTGACAATAAAACGAGATGAAGAAAATTCTACAGAGAAAGACGTCAGATACAAAAATGTTTGTAAAATAACTAAAAGAAAAGAAGGATAGGTAAATAAGGAACATGTTCAAGAGATTGTACTTTCAAGAATTGCAGTGAAAGATGAATCCACAGACAGAAAGAAAGAAGTCAAATCTCAGAGAAATGATGAATCTACCAATGAAGATGATGATAAATACACATCAGAGTAGGAATTGTTCTGATCCATCTGGCTTAGAGTCTCCTAGGTAATATGAATATTAGACAGAGGGAGTCTATGCGATAGTTGTGACAGAACAAAGAACCATCCTTCTAGAAACTTTCATAGTTTGAGTAGATAGATCCAGAGCAATCAATTAGCAGAAGTACAGTTTGATAAATTAATCAGTTTTAGTAGTTAAGACCTCATGATAGTATAGTGATAAATGAGTCAACATTATGGAAATTTGTGCAGTAGAGTCTTGGAAAATATGGACAGAGATGGATTTGTAAGAACACTTAGCAGGTTTGGACAGATATATGACAGTGGATGAGAGAATGGATTCATAGATTGGTTCAGAGACAAATGAACATTATCATAATGGATGATATTTACATAGGAAATGGCTTGAACAATGCTAATGGATTCCAAATTGAAAGATATTCTTTGGACACATGCAGTGCATACAGTAGTTCACATTCAAAACAGAGTAATTCTTAGAAACAAAAATGAAAAAACTCTCTACGAGCTATGGAAAGGAAGACCAGCAAATGTGAATCACTTCAGAGTATTTGGAAGTGAATGCTACATCAAAAGAGAAAATGGAGGAATTGGAAAGTTTGACTCTCTTGTGGACAAAGGAGTACTTGTTGGTTACTCAAGTACAAGGAAAGCATGCTCCAAGAATACTAAAGTGTATCAGATGGACATGAAATCAAATTTTCTAAATGGGGAACTTGAAGAAGAAGTCTGCATTGAACAACCAAAAGGATTTCAGTTGTCAAAGAACACAGATTATGTGTGTAAATTGAAGAAGGCATTGTATGGTCTAAAACAGGCTCCTAGAGCATGGTACTCTAGATTGGATAAATATTTGCAACAGACAGGGTTCAAAAAAGGAAGTGTAGACAACAACCTCTACATCAAAATATGTCAAAGCAACCAAGGATTTTTTATTTCTCAAACTAAGTATATCAAATAAATGCTAAAGAGGTTCGGAATGGAAGATTGAAAACCAATTACCACTCCTATGCAAACCAGTTGCAAGTTGAGAAAAGATGATGATTCAAAGTCTACAGACCAGAGGAAATACAAGTCAATGATTGGTAGCTTACTATATGTGACAACATCTAGACCAGATGTAATGCAGGTAGTTGGACAGGTGGCACGATTTCAAGCAACACCAATGGAATCACATGTATTAGCAGTGAAGAGGATTTTCAGATATCTCAAAGGAACAAAAGAGTTTGGATTATGGTATCCAAAAGGAAATGATCTATCACCTATTGCCTACATAGGTGTAGATTGGGCAGGTTTCATTGATGATCGACGAAGCACCAGTGGAGCAACATTCTACTTGGGTGAGTGTTTAGTATCTTGGATAAGAAAGAAACAATTATCAGTATCTTTATCTACTGTCGAAGCAGAGTATATTGTAGCAACATGATGTTGTATTTAGGTTCTATGGATGAAACAAACTTTTACAGATATACAGGTTGAGTATGATGAGCCCATTCCAATCTATTGTGATAATACAAACGCCATTAGTATCTCAAAGAACTCGGTGATGCACTCCAAGATGAAGCACATTCCAATAAAATATCACTTTCTACGGGAACATGTTGCAGAGAAGAACGTCAGAGTTGAATATGTGGGCAAAAAAAAAAAAAGTGGCAGGCATCTTTACAAAATCACTTCCAAGGGAAGCCTTTGAGTATTTTCGCCAGAGACTCAGAGTAATTTCTAATCCAAAATGATTTCTTTTTGATGCGTATCTTATATGTCTTAGATTTACACAAGGAAGCACCATAAAGAGGACAGTTCAGATTGGGGGATCAGTTTCAGGGGGAGTATCCACAAGGACAATTTAGTTAGGGGGAGTAACCCTGGATGGAAAGATACATTTTCCATTGATGACAAAGGGGGAGGGATTTATCATATGCAAAGGTAAATTCTTGAAGAAAGAACACAGAGGCATGGTTCCAAGGGAAGTGATGGTCATGGGGGGAGCATGAGTGATATGAATTCAATATTGCATCAGAGTGTTGCCATCAATGCCAAAGGGGGATATTGTTTATTAATTGGGTTGGTTTTCATTGATGTCAACCCTTGAAGAAAGTCCAGTAGCAAATTCTGGTAGCACAAAGGTTTGGGTAATGGACCCAAGTTTGTTTGATGTATAATGGTATGATTTTTACTATATTTGAAGGTAAGACTATTATGGATGGATAGTACATGTCATTCCATTTTCGGTGGCATGCGGAATGCCACATAACTCCTCATGGTTAGAGAGTTATGGCCATGTGAAGTTGGAGAATCCTCACGAGTCATCTAGAAGCCCCAAAAGGTCAATGTAGTCAAAGTGGTTGCAAAATTTTTTTGTTTAAATAATAAAGTGAAGTGATGGGTGTACTATAAGTCACAGTGGATACAAAAGAAATCATTTAAATAATAAATTTAATGGAGAAGTTACTAAGTGGACAAGTGGTTAGAAGCGGGTTAACCCTAAAATAAGGAAAGTGGATTAAGAGATTTTAGAAGGTAAATAATAAAGTGAATTGATGAGTGTACTATAAGTCAAAGTGGATACAAAATAAATTATTTAAATAATAAAGTTAATGGAAAAAATATTAAGTGGACAAGTGGTTAGAAGTGGGTTAACCCTAAAATAAGGAAAGTGGGTTACAATGGTTAAAAGGTAACCCCTTGAGGAAGCTACATGAAAGTATAAATAAGAGGCAAGGCTCTCTCATTTTAATCACAGTTGAACATATTGAATATAGACAAGTGAATGAGGTAACCAAAGGATATCTAGTTCGAATTCCAGAGGTAAGATGAAGTAAAGATGGCCAAAATTCAAGGGATGATAAAGTCTTTTGATGATGCTTTCTAAGGTATGTTATTTACAAGTCATCTCATTATTTTCGCAATAACTTTTTTTCTAGAATGATTCAGAACGTGAAATTGGGAGGCCATTGAGGAAACATATCCAAGTAGCTATGATAAAAATTTCATCTTGTGGATCATTGTATTTTTGGAGTTACACTCCGTGGAAAATAGGGTTTGTGGCTAGTCCTGAAACTAGTCTAAAACAAGTGTTTCGGGTAATAACATCATAACTTCTTCATAAAAGATCCAAATTCAATAAGACAAAATGTATTGGTTAGAGTACATTCTATAGTATTATGTGTGCAATTTTCAGATCCATACAACAAATATTTCGTGTGGAGCATGATCTACAATTTCACTCTCTAGAATAAGCCAGAATTCAATAAGGTATTTAATTTTTGCTATAACTCTATTTCTGAGAGGATCCAAGTATTGAAACTTGGAGGAATTGCATAAAATACACTGAAGAACATTGTGTACTATTTTCATATATTTATTCATTACAGGTACATAGTTATGATTATTGCAAGTTAGGGTTGTTCACTAATCCAAAATTAGTCATGTGAGACTAAAGTAAAGTTTGATGGCAATGCTAGTCTCTTGTTGTTAAAGTTAAGGAAGGTTTGTAGGTATATGATCATATACACCAGGTCTATTACAGAGTTACACATCAGATTTGGATCATGAAATTGATGAGGGCTTTTGGTTGAAATACATGTTAGGTACATGGTTGAGACAAGTAGTTGATGAGTTGGCACATATATGAGGTGTATAGTTGATGATGTTGGTGCATATTGATGAGTCATAGTTTATGTTTATTTTATGCATGATTGATACATATTTGGTGCATGGTTGATGCACTCGTTGATGGTACAGGTTGAGGTACAGATTGGTGCATGGTTGATGCACTTGTTTATGGTACATGTTGATTACATGTTGTTTGGATAAGTTATTGTGACAGGTTATTTGTACAGGTTTGATGCATGGTTGATACATTTATTTATGGTATAGGTTGAGGTATAGGTTGATGTATGTTACATGTTGGCACATGTTTTTACAGGTTGATTACAGGTTTATTGGTACAGGTTTACAACATTATATCTCACAGTGATAATGTGACAATGGTTCTATCATCCTACTTCTACGCCAGGGCGGTTGGATGGGGAAAGGACAAGTAGTTGTAGCCACCTTCCAGTTGTAGTTGGAGAACATAGGGGGTTGTATCCTCCTTCTAGTTGTAGCCAGAGAATTGGGGAGTTTGAGCTTCCCTCAGGTTGTAGCCTAAGAAACTAGGGGGTTGGAGCATCCTTCTAGTTGCAGCTGGAAAACAAAGGAAGTTGGTGTTTCCAATGAATTCAATGCTTAAAGACATAAGAAAAAACATTATATGGTTTTCTCCTGCTTTGGGTTTCCATGTAAAAACACTGGTTTATTGTGTATGTGTATGATTGCTCATTTGTTAATTGTTTATTTACTCCGCAACTATTGGATGATAATGCTACATTGATATAACACTTGAATTTTATGGTTAAAAAGGATTAAATTGCTCTATTATCGATTCACCCCCTTCTCAATAATACACCAATTGGTATCAGAGCAGGTTCCTTTAAGAAACAGTTTAACCACTGGAAGGTGATCATGGATTATTCTGAGAATGGAGTACCATTGTTCAATGGTCATAATGGTTTAAAGTATGAGATGTGGAGTGGAAGTACGAAAGTGTTTTTACAGGCACAGGGGTATTATATTTGGCTATCATTCATTACATGTTATGATAGTTCAAAAATGGAAAAGACTACAACCAAGAAGGAATTGAAGAATAATAACAAAATAGCAATGAATTTCATCTGGGAAGGATTACCTGATCCGATATAGATAAAAGAAGATGTTCACCATGTCAAATAGATTCATAAGATGAAGAGTACATAATCACCAGAGGTATGTTGTTTTACTTTAATTGTGAAAAACACAGACATCTTGAAATAGAATGCCATGAAGGAAATGAGACAGAAAAACTAATTGAAAAGTAAGACAATTATGAAGCAAAATTGATTAGTGATTTAGATGAACTAAGAGAAGAAAACAAGTCACCCAAGAAAGAATTGATGAAACAAAAGGAAAGTGTTCACATTTTTGAAGAAGCCCAACAGATCATCAAAAACTTAAGAACTCAGCTAGAAGAAGCCAAAAAGATTGAATAAAATCTCGAATATCAAAAGAAGTGTTTGGAAGCCAACATAGCATCACAAAAGGAAGAAGCATAAATGAGAGAGAAGATATTGACAAATCATCTTAAGGAAAGAAAAAATGATCTAAACTAGCTTGAGTCAGATTTTGGTAAAGAAGTGAAATGAATTGAAGAAGAAATAATCACATTAAAAATTCATCTTGAAGAAGTGAAAAGAACAGAAGAAGTCATGAAGTCTCAGATAATGAAGAAAGAAGAAGAGGTTGAGAAGATTGAAGAAGAAGTTGTCACATTGAGAAGTAAAATTGTCAATCTCAATAAGAACATTGAAGAGACAAAAACATCCACATCAGTTATAGAGAATGAAGAGAAGCACTCTAGGTTGCTAGAAAAGAAGAATGGAGAAAATAGAGAGAGTTATGTAGAAGTACTCAAAGGAAAGAATCATGGTCAACCAAAATCTAAGAAAACTATTTAAGATACATCTTCAAGAAGACCATCCATGTTAAATCCACAAAGAAGCTTCAATCATGATCATGATCAGTCAAGGCAGAAATTCAGAAGGATTACACCACAAACAATATCATTCACTCTAAGGTATGCAAATTTATTTTATGGTCATTCTTTTTATTGTACTAATTTTAGACATAAGGTTGCATATTGCAGGGATTATAAAAGAAATGTTCAAGCAAGAAGAGACTATGTGGCCCCACGTAACATTGAATGTTACAAATGTCATAACTATGGACACATAGCTAGTGATTGTAGAAGCATGATCGATATATCCATGAAAGAGAACATTGAGATTAGATATAAGAAAGTGTGGATAAGAAAACACAAAGACCAGGTGAACAAAGAACATGTCCCAAAGATCGCAAGATTGGCAATAAAACGAGATGAAGAAAATTCTACAGAGAAAGACGTCAGATTCAAAAAGGTTTGGAAAATAACTAAAAGAAAAGAAGGATAGGTAAATAAGGGACAGGTTCAAGAGATATTACCTTCAGGAATTGTAGTGAAAGATAAATCCACAGACATAAAGAAAGAAGTCAGAGATCAGAGATATGGTGAATCTACCAATGAAGTGTTAGAATATGAAAGATTGTGCTCTTTTTACCATTGACAATACCCTTGTCACCCAACCATAGGCCAAAGCCACACTCTGAGCACCTTGACCTTGATAGAGAAGAATACTGGTAGCAATCAATAGCAAAGCAAGGCTAATGCCCCAAGCAAGAATAGAAACCAAATTGATCAGATAATCCCACCTAGAAACTAGCGCAACACCTTCCCCAGAAACTTGCACACAAAACTACCAACTGCAGTGCGCAGAAACTTCTCTTTGCAATTCTGAGAAGTGTGAATAATGAGAACTAGCACCCTGTATTTATAGTGGTTTGGCAGACTTACTAGGGCCGACTTCTCCTTCTGGGTACTAATTAATTCACATTAATTATATTTCTGCAGCCGACATCTCGTCTAGGGTTTCCTTTACTTCTTTGCTTCCTTCTGGAATATTCTGATCTCGTCATAGGTCACAATAGAGGTTCATACCTCCCGAAGCTACCATAATATCAACACTCCCTCCTAGCTAGGGAGGTATGGTCTTGAGCACAAACAGACCATTCAACTGGTAGTATCACGAGCACCATCATTACTATCCAACTGGACAATCTCCTATGACAACTGGTACAATATCAATTTATAGAACACACCTGTGTTTATCCGTGGTAGTACGAAACTACTCAAACCGTGACACATAGTCAAAAACAATGGAACAAATCCACCACAGTAGTATATCTCTATTGTCTGGAGACAAGCAGTCTCCATAAAAATCATCTGATGCCAACCTACACACAAAAATATTGTTAAAATAAACTGAATCATTTGGGCCAATATTTCACTCACATCTGTGAGATACGAAAGAATATATGCCCTCAGAGTAGAACACTGAGATATCTGGACTATTCTTCTCAAACAAGGAAGAATATTTGTCCCGTCTTCTAGACCTGGACCATTCCCCACCCTGGGCCATTCTTCCTACACTGATCAAAGTCCACCTTGGAGAGAATGTATAAGCCTTAAGGAATGCCTATCTCTAATTGTTGAGCCTGGACCATTCCCCACCCTGGGCCATTCCTCCTACACTAATCAAAGTGCACCCTGGAGAGAATGTATAAACCCTAAGGAATGACTGTCCAGAACATTTCCTCTGTTAACCACAAGAGGAAAAGATTGTCTTGCATCAACCTCCAAAATGGACCATTCCTCACGTTAACCACAATGAGAAATCATTGTCCGGTGAGGTGGGCCAATCTTCTTGAGTAATCTTCAAGAAGAGAGACTGCCCTAGACCACTCCCCATTTTAACCACAATGGGAAGTCATTGTCTATGATATATCAGCAATCTGGACCATTTCCCATGTTAACCACAATGGGAAATTGTTGTCCGTCAGAAATCTCAATCCACTTTCCGAACAGGAAAGAATCTGTCCAATCTGGACTATTTTTCAATCACAAAGATAAATGTTTCAATAATATTTTTCAATAATATTTTAGTGCTCCCT
>JASDQU010282352.1:0-14631 GCA_032191745.1 Picea mariana
GGGGTACTATTCAAAGGAGGAAAATCATAGCAAAGAAACTCTGCCAAAATTGCCAAGTCCATTATTGTCCCAACCCTTTAGCCTTTCCTCAAGCTTTAGGAGAAGTTCAAGCAAAGCAGTTGGAGGACAAAGAAGAGGAGGAGCCCAGGATCAGGATCGAGGGACGGTGGCCGATCTCAGAAATCATTGTAAGTTGGTTCATATTGAGATTAATGAAAAATATACTTTTCTCGTCCCGAATACATGAGTCTCATCTATGTTATTTGATTTGTGTTTAATCTCTAACCCTCCAGTAGATCATTAACATGCATGCATAGTTTTGTCTTGATTGCAGGAAATCTTTGTGGAAGGAGCAGCAGCAGCAAGGGGATAAAGACTCAACGGAGGATCTACTTCAACCCTCGATAAAAAGGTTAGTTGATTCTTCCCATGTGTGCATGAGAAAAGGGGTTGAGATTTCGGGTAGAAGGTTAAAAGTTATGTCTTAAGGGTCATGATCTGCGTACAATTTTAAAGCCCTAACTTGTTAGTCCATAGGGTAGAATACCCCACAACACCCCACTTCAAGTTTTGGTTGTGGCATAGTGATCAAAATCTGGACCAGGGGTCAAAAATTTGCTCAATTTTCAAAGTGCTCAGAATACGACAAAAACAGTGCCATTGCATCCGTCTCGTTCTCCTGATTCCGGCAGTATATTTATTTTCACAAACGGAGTCTGTATGGAGAATTTATTGCAATCTGTTCGCCGAGCCAAACAGGGAAAAATTTGATGCTGACTGGGCAGGCCGTACAGCTGACGTGGCAGAGGCCATACAGCTGATGTGGCAGTTTGATGACATGGCAGTTTGATGATGTGGCGTATTTGTATTGGTTGATTGTTGTCCAATTGAAGGGTGACACGTGTCCGGTTGGAAGCGAATAATAAGGAGACATGTGGCCCAATCGGAGGGCGCCACGTGTCCCCCTCATTTTTGTTCATGTGGTTGTATAAAATCTTATGGAGGCCGCGGGGTTCGACCCCCGGACCTCCCCACTATGCAATGCCTTCACATAACTCTGCTAGCCAACATGTCGCCGCGTGTTCCTTGTATCAGATATGGTTTAAAAATTATATGAATTTACATTTTGTATTATTCGTTGGGGGGGTCGGGCCAGGGCTTAGCCTCGACCCCGGTTCTATGCGTGGGTATATGACTTTAACCATATCAATCGCGTGGGGTCTTGTTATGTTTTAAAACAAGGTTCCATTGCAATTAACATATGACCGGGTTTATTGATAAATGGCGCGCATAGTTGTGGTTTAATCCACGGTTTTATACATATGCATATGCCCATATATCATTTGGATTGCGCGCGCAGGGTATTAAAATTGATACACACGGTTATATAACATGCCAAGTGACCACCGTTTATAATGGCGTGGGGTTTGGATTGTCCAAATGGTTATATGCATATATAACTATTATATTTGTTGTATGGCACGTTTCATAGTTGTGGTTTAAACCCACGGTGTATATGTTTTATATATGACCATTTAATATATCGCGTGTGAGCGCGTTATTGTGTTGGGTTTTAATTTATGTTTAAACAGTTTCAAACCATGCGCCCGACACATGTCAACTCCTGGTTCAACCTAGCAAACGGTTAGCCCCTTTTATGCGCGGGAAGGTGGCCACATGGCCCCATGCGCCCAACACCTCCGACTTGGAGGGCTTTATTTCCGTTAACCGTTCGACAATTTGGCACATTTTGTGGAAAGGTGCGTGTGCTGGGTTTAGTGACGAAAAACACCCAGAGCCAGGTTCATGGACTGACAGGTGCAGAATGGCGAACGAGTAACAAAGCTTGAAGGGAAAAAATGGCAGGAGGCCTAACTTTTGGAGTTTTTGTCCAAATGAGGTGCTGAAAAAGCCCAGCTAGGGGTTTTTGGACGTTATGAGTCCATTGGAACAGTTTTCAAAGGAATTTGGAGACTTCTTTTGTAGGTTTTTAACCATTGAAGTTTGAGGAAGCTCCAGGAAGCTTAAAGCCCTCATTGTTTGAGGCATTGCTCAAATGAGCACATATCTATTTGCTGAGACTGAATAGTCATTTTTAACTAATTATTGTGCTTTGAACACATTGGGATAGATTTCAGATCCATTGGAGGACTTTTACAAGTGATTTTTCCACAGAGAAGTTCAGAGAAGCTTGGAGGCCACATGTAGAAGAGGTCATTGCTGGATGAGACAAGATCCATTTTCAGAGTTCTAATAGTCAATTTTGGGGTTTTTGTGTATTATGAACCCAATGGTACAGTCTGTAAATACATTGGAGTTGAGCAGCAGCTTGTAAAAGAACATTTGACAAACTAATCCCAAAGAGCCAAGTCCATTGAAGGAGGCTCAAGGAGATGTAGCCCAGAGNAGAGGGGTGAACTCCTTTATCATCTTGCTATTGTTGTGAGTTTGTTGTGTTATTTGCTGCACTTTATATTGCTGTGTATTGGTTTATAGCACATAATTAATCTTTTAAAAGAACATTCCTCACACATGCACCTTCAAAAGGAAGAAGCATAAACTAAACACATAAACCCTCTTGCACATTTTAACACATCAAGCAAGGTCCTGTTAAGGTTTAGTTTATTGAGGTAGAGGGTGCTTTCATAGCAAAACAAGTCATCCTTCTATTTTCAGATCACATAGGGACTCAATAGAGACATTATGGATGCCAAAAGAACTAGAGCTCTTAAAGGTATAAAGCTAGGAATAAATCTAAATTTGACCCATTTTCTTTTTGTAGACTATGTTCTATTATTATGTCACTGTTCTTGAAGAGATGCTAGGAAATTAAAAGAAATTTTATATTTGTAATGTTTATCTAGCATGATGGTTAATATGGAAAAATATTCTATTTCTTCCTATGGGTTGGAAGTTGACTTAATTAGGGAATTCTGGTAGCTTCTCCTTTCCATTGGAATGATTTTCAAGATAATTTTTAAGTGTTTTTTTTCATGAAGCCTAATTCTTATAGGATCAATGATTGGAGGTGGTTAATTTCCAAAGTTGAAAAAATATTCAAGTTATGGTGCAATAGGGGATGTCAAGAGGGGGGATGCTAGTTTTGATAAAAGTTGTATTGGATGTTATTCCAAATTTCTAGCATTCTTTCGCTTTCATTCCAAAGGGGATGCTAGAAAAAATAAGGGGAATTAGATTTAGATTTATGTGGGAAGCCAATAAGGGGAGTGAAGGTATGGGCCTTTATGTCAAGTGGAAGTCCATTGCAAAACCCAAGGAATTTGATTGGTGGACTTGAAACTATCTATCATTTTGGAAAAGAACTTGTAGCTAATAAAGGGATGTGGAGCTAGTGATCATCCAAAAGTACATTAAACGTGAAATTGTTGTAGATTGGACAAGGAAGCCAACTAAAACTACCACAATGCTTCTATTGTATGGAAGGAAATGGTTCTTGCTTTCCCTGTGATTAGTATATTTCTAGATTGGAAGGTGGGGAATGGTGAGTGTGAGGATAATATTTAACCCATGGGTTGGTTGTGGGATGATTTCAAGATGACCATAAATCTAATTGACTTACTTCATGAGTAAGTATTATAGACTCTTGTGTGGGTTGTTTGTTCTACAATGACTACTTTTTGCACCCAAGAGTGGAAGAGTGCAATTTTTTAATGGTTGGAAAGAAATATAGGATTTCAATGGGAATACTATGTTTCTAGGCTGAAGAGAAGTCACATAAGAATTAAAGAAGAAGACGATTATTTAGTTTGAACAAAAAAAATTACTTTAGGGTTAAATTTTCACATGGTTGGCTCTTATGGAGAAGGCAGTAACCTTGGAAGTGCTTCAAAAGAAGAATACACATGGACCAAGTAGGTGTGTGTTGTGTCAATAAAATGAAGAAACAATAAATGATTTTCCAATTCATTCTGAGTAATCAAAGTAGGTATGAGATAAAATGGAGAACTTCACAGGCCTTAAGAAGGGTGGAAAGGAGATACAATAGCATATTGTCTCAAAACATGGATCATAAATCTCGAGTTGAAAGACTATATACCCTCCTTATAGTAAGAGTTTGGGTCTAGATTGCAATGAATGCAGGTATTTTGAAGAGAATTCCACCCCCCTCTTCCAATGTGTTAATTAGAGAAAGGTTATTTTGGATGGAGCAGGCTAAGTCTTAGGGTATCCCACCAGTGCATATGAAAATTGAACCTATTTCCATAAACAAGTCTCAACATTGGGATTTTGGATGGAGTAGGCCAAGGCTTCCCCTCTAGACATGGAGTTGGTGGGATATTATACTTAAATAATAGCCATTCTTTCATATTCAAGGTAGGGATAGGAAGGGGGACTACTACTTTTTTTTTAAGTTGTTTGCATTAAAATTACCTTTAATGCTATATCATATGTACAATATACATCACTAAGATGAGGATTAAAACAAAGATGTTACACGTGTAATAGCATGAATCCATTTAACCTTCAATAACACAGAGGAGTAAACCCAAACAAAGATTATTTGAATAATAGAGTTTACATATAATTAAGAAATGAAGAAAACAACTTGAAAGTAATAAACATTGGTCAAGAAAAAAATATAAACATTGGTCAAGAAAAAAATTGAAACACATTCCATGGATGAATAGAGAACTTTTCTTTATGAAAAGGGATCTTCCAAGAGGATTAGTAATGAGCATTGTTTCTTTTTCAAAATACAAAAATGTTGGTACAAATATAATTAGTTATTTTTTTTTTTCAACGAAAAAAGATGCGCTTTATATTCAGAAGGATATAAGATTGTACAAGGCGAAATGCAGAGAAAATCAAACTGTTCATACATGATAGGCACAAGAAATGTGGTCAAAGCAAGTATAGATGGCTGTCCAAAACAAAACAGAGGTGCATCAAAACCGAGACCAAATACATGTCCAGCAGTCATAACAGGTAGATCAACACTCATATAAGGTAGGATCAGCACTCATAACAGGTATATCGGTCAAAGATTGATCCATGTGGAAGGCCCTTTATTACCTTCTTCCCACCTTGTATAGAAAATGTGCCCCGAAGGTAAGAACAGATCTTTTTTAGAAAGGATATCTGCCTCATTATTTTGATCTCTGTAGATGTGAGAGAAGGTAAGTTTATTAAATAGATTTGTTGCAGCACGAGTTCTCTCCTTCCAGCTTTCAAGGTCCGCCACCTGAAAATCAGCAAGCCCGTTCAACCAATCAATGGTAACTTTGGAGTCGCCAAGAAGTAGAAGCTCGGAAATGTGAAGTCGACTAGCCAGGATAAGTGACGCCCACGCTCCTAAAAGTTCAGCCTTCATATTGGTGCCAGTCCCACAATTTAGAGTCCATCGGTAACATGTGTATGAGTTTATAACAATTTTCCCTCCCGCCCCACAGAGAGAGCCGCCTTGTTGAGCCGCTCCATCAAACCTAAAGCTATGCTCTCATTCAAATACTTGAGTAAAGTAGAGAATAGAAATGTAATTTTCACATTTAGTGTGATCTTTTTCCTAATTAATTCTTAAATTCTTTCATCTATCAAAATATTGATTCTTAAATTCTTTCATCAATCAAAATACTATGTAAAAAAGTTAACATGTTACAAATTGAAATTATATGAAACATTTAAAAATAAAAATTCATATTGGAAGTGATATAGAGGAAAAAAAGGAACAAAAATTTAATATAACATAACTGAAATTAATATGCAAAATTGATTCTTGAGCCATTTTAAGGACAATTGTAGAACTTTCACCTTTTTTCTCTTTTCAAATATGGTTCAATAGCTATCGATAAGATGAGATTATTTTTTCCATGGTCAATGGGACTAAAAGTGTACCAACATTGTTCTAGAAACAAAGCGGTGGTTACCTAACAGCTCCTAAGTCTAATCTAATCAGCAATAAGAAAAGACAAAATATCAAATGGAGCTATAGTTTTTTTTTTGGAGGTGGAAAGAAATCACTGGAATGGAGAAAACAAAATTTTGGAGACTCTACACCTTTCTTCCATGGCTAGCCGATTGTTTTTCAGTTTGTTTTGGAAAACAGGTAACTGATTGTATGTGATAAAAACCCCGGTTCAAACTCTATCTACGGTAATCTATACATATTTGAGTTTCTTGGAGGTTTGCAGGAATTGAGTAAAGTTGTTAGAAGAAAGATCATCTAAAAAAAAATATCAGAGCTGCTCTGCGTTAGGATGCTAAGTTTGAATGTATTTTTGGGTTTTGCAGGTCTTGCGTAGAGCTGTCGAGAGATGGAATAGCTAAGAAGCAGAGCTATGGACATTCAAGTGGTTCCCATATATATATACTGTATATAGAGTTTCAACAGTGAACATTCCAGTGGTTCTTTCTCTGTAACCTTGACAATTCTGCCTCTGTAGTTTCGGAAATCCGTCATCTGGAAATTACACATCATTCCTTTTCGAATGAACGGATATGCAATTTGATAAAATGTCTCATATAAACAACATGTGAGCACAATATATCTGATTTAAATGAATGAATGGGTGAGAAACAACTCATGAAGATAGTTATATTAGTGGACGCATCTCTTACTAACAAAAGCTTAGCAAAGCTAAGGTTGAGGAATTGAAAGAAAACTCTCCTAACGAAACAAAAGAATGTGAACTCTATATTCTAAGGAACAAATCTATCGTTATAGACTTTGTATCTACGTTGCTCTGGTTTTCAAGAATGGATATGTGTCTTTGGGACAGCTTGAGCACACCTCTAATTTTAGCAGGTTTGGGACTGCAAAATCTATCTATCTATCTATCTATATATATACCAAGAAAACCCTGGCATAATATTCTCAATACTTCATATATATTTCAAAGAAACTTAATCAAAAAAATCCTTGATACCTTCATTCATATATATATATTTCAAGGAAAACTTGCAGAAAATTATGAGTACTTCATTTATATTTCAAGAAAGCCCAGTACTTCATATATATTCCAATGAAACCATTGAAAGATCCTTTTAGTACTTCTTCATGATATGTGGATGGTAAGTTCGTTGATCATTACAGGGCCTAACCCCAAGGAGATGAAGGGGTTCTGCAAATTCTTACAATGGTGTTGAAAATTACTACAAAACACTTTGGGATATGCATGCATTCTATAAAGAGATTAGATTCATGTTTCATATTAAGAAGGTGATTGAATAAAAATTTATTCAAACATTTGTATCCAATCTGAGTCAGTGTTATTTCAATGTTTTTACAATGCTTGAGGTTGGGATGATAGAAGAACTAGACTTGAATAACTCTTGGACACTCATGTGCAATGTGTAAAAGATGAGATGACCCCATAAATGAGAAGGAAAAGAGCAATAATTACAAGAATGACATGGTAGTTTTGCCAGCTATAATGTTGTTGTTGAAAAGACAATAGTTAAATCACCAGAAACCCAAAATTAAAACACATGTTTTGAGAAGCAACTTGTAAAAAAATGGATGGAAAAGATGATCATGTTATCTAAGACTCCAATCATAAATATCCATTGTCAAAATTGAAGATACATACCCGAAATATCCATGAAATCTAAGCACAACATCATTGAAATTTTCTTAAAATGTCTTGGGGACAAGAAACAAATCCCCCAATCCCTAATAAAGTTTCGAATAGTTTAGAAACCTTTCCTAGAACTCCCCAAATCTCCGAAACTCCACAACAACAAATACAAGGGTTTTTTTTTTAAGAAGACAAGCACCCAATAGTTTAGGGACCTTTCTTAGAATTCCTCAAATCCCTAAAACTCCAACAACAAATACAACTCGACAACAACAAATACGATTTTTTAGACAAGTCCCTATGCAACATAGCTTTATATCCAATAAAAAAAAGACAAATGTTAAGATGGGTCTAGAATTGAGACATGTATCAATTAGAAGAGAATGTTCAATTATACTCCAAACGATGTTAGATTGTTTGGATGTCTCAATTAGAAGAGCTCCAAACGATGGTAGCGTGTTTACCCATACCCATTAGAAATGACCCAATTACTTATGCCACATGCAATAGTCATTCCCATTATTTATTCACACAATAGAGGACGCATACAAACAAATAAGATTATTTTATTCTATAACGTGGCAAGTAAGTTACTAGCAGAATCTCCAAATCAGCTACTCAATATTTTGATATAGACCAATAAAATCTTTTATTCTTCTTGTGAATGACGCTAAAATTAAGTCAACACATTTTCACTACTCACTATGTCAGAGAGGAATATTTCTCGAATAAAACCCAATAAGAAATATTTCTCAAATAAGAACCAATACAAAAATATTTCTCAAATAAAAACCAAACCAATACAAATAAGTGCTTAGTATTTAACACCCAAACAATTATAAAACTCAATAGTATTTAACACCTAAACAATTATAAAACTCAACAAAAAAATGTTGATACAATACGTATTGTAATGAGTGAATATAGCTCTAGTTTGTAAAAATATTTTCATTTATAATAGCCCGAATAAAGTTTATAAGAAAAGAATATAAATGTTGATAGCATAAGTATTGTAATGAGTGAATATAGCTCTAGTTTGTACAAATATTTTCATTTCCCTAAATAATAGCTAGAATAAGGTTTATAAGAAAATAATATAATATCTAAATAGTAGCTCGAATAAGGTTTATAAAAAATATATAATATCTTGTAAAAAAAATGTAATATATTATTGAAGTTAAAATTATGTCAACACATTCTCAGTACTCACGACGGGGAGAGGAATATTTCTCAAATAAAAACCAATGCAAGTGAGTGCTTGGTATTTAACACTCAAACAATTATAAAACTCAACAACAAAATGTCAATAGAATAAGTAATTGTAATGAGTGAACATAGCTTTTGTTTGTACAAATATTTTGTTTCCCCTAATTAATAACTCAAATAAGATTTATAAGAAAATAATGTAATATCTTGTAAAAAAAAAGTGTAATATATTATTAAAGTTAAAATTAAGTCAACATATTTTCATACTCCCTATGCCATAAGGGAGATGAATATTTTTCAAATAAAAACTGATGCAAGTAGTTCTGGGTATTTAACACCCAAATAATTATAAAACTTAACAACACGATGTTAATAGAATAAGTACTTGAATTCTAATTGTTAGGTTGATGTCTGATTCAGTGCTTCAATTCATGGTGACATATGTTATTCTTAAATATTAATTAAAAAATTAAGTAAATAAAAATTGTATATGTTGGTTTTAACTTTTTGTTAAGTAAAACACACACATATATAATTAAACTAACTTAATTAAATTAATGAATTAAGGAAGAAAGATTTGCAGCTCAAGAGATTTTATCCCTCTCCACTTTTTATATAACCAAAATTAAGATAAATCTATACTGATATACATACACATTTAAAAACATATAAATATGATTGAACACACCCACCAGATCCTTTCACTCATCCAATACATAATATGCTGCAGAGTCTACTCTAAACTGAAATAGGAGAATGTATATTTGAAATAACTTCCGGAAAACTCGCCTCTTTGAAGACGAATACGTACACATCTACAAGCATATGAATCAAAAGACAATAAATAAATAAAATGAAACCAAATTCGGGGACAATTGATGAATACAACAACTATATATAAAAAAAAAAACGAACATAATATGACAATTGGGTGCACAATGGTAGGTTACAACAATGTACAAGCATCAGGTTTCTCTCGTAGTCCGGTGAGAGAATTGTGACAAAGGCCATGGACGACCCAGGTAAACCAAGTGATCCGGGCCATCTTAGCCTCCTTTTTTTCGATCGCCTCTAGTCGTAGTGTTTTCTAGTGTCCCCCTGGTGAAGGGTGATCCGCTCTTGTATTGTCTTATGTTTGTGCTCCTCCATTCCCGCTGCGTTTTTTGCCTCTGAATTCGCGCGACTGTCTTCCCGGTTATTACCTCAGATTTGTCTTCTTGCTCAGCCATCTGACACTTAGAATCCAGTCCCGGCCTGTCTCCTCCTTTTCTGTAGTTGTATCTGTCCAATACCTCTCATTTTCACATCTCTGGCCCACCTACATTCTATCCTTCTGTTTCTGTCATTCTCTAGGGGAAAACGGTGGATCGCCTGAATCCTCAACATGGACTCACGAACTCACCCGCTGGTGGAATCTTCCGATGATCCCTACTAGAGTCAGGCGGGACTTTTCGACAAAGTGGATGCACTCATTTCAAACAGACAACATTTTCCCTCCATTTCACCTATTTCAAAAACTCACACTAATCCCGCAGTAACCCCTGTGGACCAGTTTTGTATTCCAGATTTAAATCCTCCCGTATCTGATTGCTCCTTCCCTACCTCCACTGTCCCTCCCCCTATCCAAAAGTCTGCAGATAGTCGAAGAGTTTGGAAATCAAAAAAGAAGTCAGCTCATCTGGTGCAAGGCGACGGTGTGGGTCTGGAGGAACTGTGTAAAATGTCAACTTGTGCTCTGGTCAGCAGAGTCTCTTATAAGAGTTTGAATCCACAACCACTGGAGGATTGAATTAAGAAATCCTGGTTTCCTCTCCTTGGTTACTCGTCGGAGGTTCAATTCCTGAAAAAAGGTTGGTTATGTTTTCATTGTAAATCTCTGATTGATGCAACTCTTTTACTATCCTCCCACTGGCCCTTCGGCGGTAGCAGCCTCATGCTCAAGCGCTGGAGGCTGTCTTTTAATCCAGATACTGATTATTTTACACACAGACATCTCTGGGTGCTCCTCCCGGGGCTCCCACTGCACCTCTGGAATGAAGGAGCCCTGAGAGCTATAGGTAACTCCTTAGGCAATTTCATAGCTCTGGATACTCAGACTCTAAACAGTTCTCTGAGGACTATGGGGAAAGTACTGGTTGAAATAGATATAACTAAAGGGTTGTTTGAAACCTTGGTGATTGACTGGAGGGGTCGAAAGTTGCTCCAGAAGTTGGACTACCTCGGGCTTCCTTTTCGGTGTAATCTATGTCGAGAAACCGGTCATCTTCGTAGATTCTTCCCTGGTAAGCCATCTCCTGATACTTTGGACGACTCTGATCTCCTTTTGAACCCGCCGGATTATCCTTCAATAGATCCAGCGCTAGCTCATCTGGAAGTTCCTGTAGCCTCCCCCGCTCCTCAAGATCCTAATGTTGAGGCCTCTCCGCGGTCCATTTTATTCCAGCTATGCCCCGCTCTCTTCTCTTCACTCACTTCGACTGAGAAGGAATCCATCGATAAATTCTCTTGGCTCACTCCTACCTCCGTTTCCTTGCTGCCCCCTCCTGATGCTGAGCAGCTTCCTCTACCTGCCTCCTTTCACCCCTCTGACTCGATCCCTATCCCATCTTCTGTATCCGATGCGAACACTTCAAACACTGCCCTTCATCCGACCTCGCAACCCCCTCCACCTCCGACTGCACCCTCCAACTCCCCTCACTCCTTTCCGGATTCAGATCCTTCCTCTTCGATGCTTCCCGGTTACAGTCAGTCCGAGCAGCTGGATGATACACTTTTGGAGGAGATTAATATATCAACATTACACTCGGTGCTTTCCGGTTCCAGACAGTCAGAGCAGAGGGCTGCTACTTCTTTGGCGGATTTAAATTTTTCAACACCTTCTACTCTTCTTCCGGCTAATACAATGCGGCTCCCGGTGTACCGTGGTAAGACCCCCCTCACGCCTATTTCTGAGATTGGTTCTACATCCTCCATTCATTTGGATTCAGAGACCAAGTCCTATTCCTGGTCGCGTGGAATCAGCTCGGAACTCTCTCCTCTCCAGACCAGGAGTTCTAGAAAAAAAAAGGAGAATTTGAGCTCGCAGCTTACGGATCTAGCTCCATCTACTCTCGACAGCAAGGCCCTTAGAGTAACGAAAGCCTTGGCTGGCTCCAAGTAATGTTAGTTCTCTCTTTGAACATACGTGGAATTGGAGGTACACTCAAGTTAGCCTCCTTTAGAAGATTATTAGAGTGTTCAAAGCCTGATATCTTATTTCTCCAAGAAACCCTCTCGGCTGACCATAAAGCCAGAGATTTTGTGCATAAATTTCGTCCTTCGTGGGTCTCAGTAGCTGCAAATTCCATTGGATCTTCTGGAGGTCTTCTGGTGGCATGGGATCCCAGCCTGTACAACTTGAGACCCTTCCTTTCTAGTGGGGGTATTCTGATCCTCGGCCGATGTTTAGCTACCAAGCAGACTGTCGCTTTACTAAATTTATATGGGCCCTGTGTGGATAAACAGAGTTTTGGGTCTAACCTTGATTCTATTGGTCTTCTCTCCATCCCTAACCTCATCATTGGTGGAGATCTTAATATAATTCTCTTGGCTGACGAAAATTGGGGAGGTTCTTTCCTGCCAGGTCCTCCGGAAGCCCTCTTCAAAAGGATTTTTGATAAAAACAACCTGATTGATATTCGACCGAATCGACTAACTCCCACTTAGCGAAATGGGAGGACAGGAACTACTGCGATTGCCAGAAGACTAGATCACTTCCTGGTTGCTGAAAGTATCGTGTCCTCGTCGGGTTTCCCATCTTTGTGGGTTGAATTTCCCTTTGTGTCCGACCATGCACCTGTCTTTCTTCAGTTAAGGTTTCCTGTGCTACAACCTTCTCCACCTTTTAAGTTTAATCACCATTGGTTATCGTCCGAGGCTTATTCCGATTTAGTTCATTTGGTGTGGAGGGATCCTTTCTTTCAAACTGAAGAAAATCCTCAACAACGGCTAGTGTGGAAACTAAAAGCTCTCAAATCTAAAACGAGAGACTGGTTCCACGAATTAAAAGCAGTACATAAATCTTGTTTAAACAAATTGGAATTGGATATTTCTCGTCTTATTCATTCCTCCTCCATTGCCGCCTTGACTCTTGAGGAGTCGGCCACTCTTAAACAGTTGGAATCAAAGAGAGCATCCCTTCTACTTTCGGAGGAAAACCGCTGGAGACTAAAAATCCGTGAGACATGGTTAAAATGTGGTGATACTAATTCAAGTTTTTTTCATCATGTGGCCAGCTACAACAGAGATAAGAAGATCATCTTGTCGATTAAAGGTAGTGGTGATGAAATTCATAGTGGTCAGAGGGCCCTCCAGAATGAAGTTGTTTCTCATTTCAGTCGCCTTTACAAAAAAGACACAAACCTTGATCTTCGGGGAATGGTGTCCACAGCCAGTCTCTTTCCCCATTTTGTCTCTGCTGATGAGGCAGCCGACCTCTACAAACCAGTTACTCTGTCAGAGATAAAACAAATATTGGTTCACTTCAATTCGGAAAGAAGTCCCGGGCCTGATGGCTGGACCACTGAATTCTTTTGTTTCTTTTTCGATCTTGTTGGCTTGGATCTTCTGTAGATGGTGGAAGATTCCTGTATCACTGGCAAAATTGTGGGTAGTCTCAATTCTACTTTTTTAGTATTGATTCCGAAAGAAAGTAACCCGCTCTCCTTCAGTGATTTCCGTCCGATCTCACTTTGCAACCTCATTTACAAGTTAATTTCAAAGGTCATTTCAAACCGGATCAAGCCTTTCCTCGAGAGGAGACTCTCAGCTGAGCAGCTGGGATTCTTACGGGGCAGAAGGATTCAGGATGCGATTGGAGCTGCCCATGAAGGTATCCACAGTATCAAAAAATTTAATCAAAAAGCTCTGGTTATGAAATTAGATCTCAAACAAGCCTTCCATTGCATTGATTGGGAGTTCCTGAGATTGATTCTTTTCTCAGCTAGGTTTGGCGAATTGCTCATTGATTGGATCATGTCTTGTGTCTCTAGCGCAAGCTTTGCTGTTCTAATTAATGGCGAGGCTTCCAGTTTTTTCAAAAGTGAGAGGGGGCTCCGCCAGGGATGCCCTCTCTCCCCCTATCTCTTTATTCTGATTATGGAAGGTCTCAGCCTTCTTCTCAAAAAGAATTTCTCCGAGAACCTCATCTCTGGCATAAAGGTCTCAAAGTTTATAAAATTGGTTCACCTCTTGTTTGTTGATGACGTTCTTCTCTTATCAAAGGCAGATTTATCGGAGTGGTTGGTCATCCTAGAGGTACTGCAGCTTTTCTGTTTCGTCTCTAGTTTATCCATTAATTTCTCCAAATCATCTGTCCATTACTGGGGTATTTCGGATGCTGAACTGCTCATTCTCAAGAACTCCATTCCTTACACCTTTGTAAACCTGAGGGAGGGCTTCAGGTATCTTGGATTCCAGTTAAAAGTGGGATCCTCCTCCCCGGAAGATTGGAAAGGGCTGGTGGCTCAATTTGAAAGAAGGATTAATTTTTGGTGTAACAAATGGCTTTCCCTGGGGGGCCGTTACATCCTGGTTAAGTCGGTTCTAGAAAGTCTTCATGTTTTGTGGATGTCTCTGGAAAAAATTCCAAACAAGATCATTATTCTTTTACGGAGACTCATTTTTAATTTTCTGTGGAATAGTCATCCAGGTCACTTTCGTTTTCACCTGTGCAATTGGGCCGACCTGTCCAAACCTCGGAAAATTGGGGGCTGGGGGATTGTGAATTTGTCCTTGTTCAATTCGGCTCTACTGGCAAATTCCTTTTGGAGAGCTGCCTCCATTGATAGTATCTAGCATCGCATTATAGCAGACAAATATTTGGGTTCATTACCTCTTGCTAGATGGATCC
>JASDQU010282354.1:0-10373 GCA_032191745.1 Picea mariana
AGTTCACTTCAGCAATCATAGATAGAATGATTTCTTTACTACAACACTAAATGCTTTTGGAATTGAGCATATACAGTGCGTGGCTATCTTTGAAACAAAAGACTTCCCTGGGTTGATAATTTATGTTTCACTTAGTTGTTTAAAATTAATTAAGCAATTATAGTGACCAACACTACCCTCTTGGAATCTACGAGGACCAGTGCACCAGATCGACCTCCCTGCATAAAGAAAGGGACTAGACAATACCATATTTCACCAATATTTTCCATACCTTGTGCACCAAGTTGGGTATCAAAGACTCTAAGAGACATCTGGTGCTCAAATATCGTGACTGTTTGCATAGATATATTCAAAAATAAATGGAATTTGTGAACATCACCTCATTGGGTACAACTTATAGATATGCTATCAAGATCAAGAAAAAATTTAATCAAAAGAGGCGAGAGGTTGGATATGCAAACTCCTCAAAGTTGAAGCAGGGCAAAGGCGGCCCCAACCCACACAGAAAGGGACAAAGCAAAGATGGCCACTTTTAGGACAACCAGTCTAATTCACAACACAAGAAGGGAAATGAAAAGATGAAGAAGGACACGGGAAAATGGTGTGAATACCATAAAATCCCTCAGTAAAACACTAAATAATGTCGCTTCAAGTAGTCACTCATGGCCGAGTTGAAGTATTTCGAGTTAGAGGTCGATTCTAATTCCGAATCAAATCCAGAAGGAGGAAAGAATATTATCGATGTTGAACCCAGTGCCAATGTCGCTACCACCAAAGTCCAGCAAAGAGAATCAAAAGAACCAGAGGAAGGGGAACGACTCTTTGACTCACAAATGTGGGTAAAGGGGGATTCACTTCATTTCATTGTCGATAGAGGAAGTTAAAAGAACATAATCTCAGCAGACTCGTCAAGCGGTTGAACCTACCGATGAAACCACACCCATAAACCTACACCATTGGCTGGCTATGCCAAGGATGAGATCTCTGTGTCAACCAACACTGTCAACTGCCCTATAGAATCAATCCCTTAAAAGATGAGGTATTGTGTGATATATCTCCCCTTGAAGTTTGTGATGTTGGTTTAGGAAAACCATATTTGTGGAAGCATCATGTTATGTATGAGTATAGACCCCGCAGTCTTATTATTACTTTGGATATACAATTGTACAGGATACCAGAGGTAGCGCCGCCTACCACTATTTCTTTAATCTTTGTTAATAAATGTAGTAAGGTCATTTCACAGACCAACAAATTTGTCTTCTTTGTGATCCATTCTCTTATTAATAAAAAGGTCGTTGCCACATCAGTGGCCTCTACAAAGATTCTCTTTTTGTAGCAGAAGCAAGTGGACGAGATCATGGAAGAGTACAGAGACATATTTTCTTCACCCACCAAGTTATCGACGCACTACCAAGTCAAGCATCGAATTGATCTAACCCTTGGTGTACCTCTTCCTAATGGACCGGTCTATCGTCATTCACTGATGGAAAATGACGAAACCAAGAATCATATCCAAGAGCTTCCTCAAAAGGGGCACATCAGACCCAACTCCTCCCCTTTCAAAATCTTGATTATACTGGTGAAGAAGAAGGACAAGAAATAGTGAATCTACATCGACCCACCAAGTTATCGACGCACTACCAAGTCAAGCATCGAATTGATCTAACCCTTGGTGTACCTCTTCCTAATGGACCGGTCTATCGTCATTCACTGATGGAAAATGACGAAACCAAGAATCATATCCAAGAGCTTCCTCAAAAGGGGCACATCAGACCCAACTCCTCCCCTTTCAAAATCTTGATTATACTGGTGAAGAAGAAGGACAAGAAATAGTGAATCTACATCGATTAGAAATAATTAAACAAAATCATAGTGAGAAACTAGTACCCAATTGCCAAGATTGATGACCTTCTTGACCAACTCAAGGTGGGAAAGTTCTTCATCAAGCTTGACCTAAAGTATGGCTACCACCAAGTTTCCATCGAGCCAACTGATGTCTCAAAGACAACCTTGAAATCTAAGAAAGGTCTCTTCGAATGGTGTGTCATGACCTTTGGCCTAATAAATGCACCAACCACTTTCATGAGGTTGATGGATGATGTATTGAGACCCTTCACCAAATATTTTGTGGTGGTATATTTGGATGACATCCTCATCTGAAAAAGAACTTGGGAGGAGCGCATGCGACATATTCAACAGGTTTTGAGAACTCTGCGACAAAAAAAACTATATGCCAACTTGGAAAAATGTTCCTTTGGCATGAACAAGGTCTAATACATGAGACAAATTTTTGATGAGCATGGGGTACATGCAAATCCCACTAAGATCCAATTCATCTGTGACTGGCCAGCCCCAACCACACTAACCGATCTTCAGAGCTTCTTGGGATTGGCTAATTTCTACCGATGATTTGTGTTGGGATTCTCCCATATTGCATGGGCCCTCAACCACGTGACCAAGGGTGGTGGAAAGGAAACATTCATGTGGGGGAAGGAACAACAATGAGCATTTGTTGATTTGAAGCATTGCTTGTGCTCATCTCTAGTACTCTCCTTGTTGGATATACAACAACCATTCAAGATGGAGATTGAGGCATATGATTATGTTGTAGGCACAATTCTCATGCAACACAGTCATATGGTGTCATACCATAGTGAGACACTCTCAGATACTGTCTGGAAATACCCCACCTATGACAAGGAAATGTATTCCATTGTACAAACCTATCGTCAATATAAAACATACATTATGTGAAAAGAGATGATCATCAAAACTGATCAGAAGCCTATACAGTTCATATAGACACAAGGGAAGTTTCAAAAGGAATGCCATCAAAAGTGGTCCACCTACCTGTAGCAGTTCCATCTCAACATCAAGTATAGATAGGGAGCACAAATTGTGTCGTTGACTTTCTCAATTGACCTCCTATGGTTGCGCTCACCATTGTACTCTATTCCTGTGGACATGAGGTATTTGAGTGGCCCCAACTTTATCAACAACATCTAGACATATCCACCACCTATTAGCTCTTAGGTAAATTCATTACTCTCACTAATTTTCACATTCAGAACGAGTTATTATGCCATCTGGGCCATGATCTCTATGTTCCTGGAAGCGAGCATGCAAATATGATTTGGGAAGTCCACCACAGTTGAGTGGCATGACATTTTGGCATGGATAAAACTGTGGTCATTCTCCACAAACATTTTTATTGGCCAAAAATTCGATAGGACATCAACAAGTATATCAGATCTTGCACTGCTTGTGCCATTTCCAAGACAACCATCAAGAAGCAAGGCTTATACACCCCTATTCCAACTCCCGAGAAGCCTTGGGAATCCATCTTGATGGATTACATGTCTAGCCTTCCATCCACCAAAAATGAAAATGATTGTGTATTTGTGGTCGTTTATCATTTTTTAAAGATGGCCATCCTCACAACCTACAAGAAGAACATCACAACGACAAATAATGCCAAGCTATTCTTCGAACGAGTGTGGGTCCATTTTGGGATAACACATACCATCATCTCCAACTAGGATAGTAGGTTCCTCAACACATTTTGGTCGAGTCTTTGGTCACTGTTGGACACCAAGCTCACTAAATCCACTGCTTTTCCACCCCCAAACAGACAACCAAACAAAGTTCATCAATCAGATGATTGTGACATACTGTGCATGTACAACTCTAAGCATCCATGTACATGGGATGAGAGTCTCCCATATGTTCAGTACATTTACAACAGAGCTCTCCATAGCTCCACTGACCATAGCCCATTTCAGGTGGGACTGCGATTCCAACCCTTGGGTCCCATTAATGTTGCACTACCTCTGGAAACCACATAGAGAGACTCTTCCCATGTTCAATATGAGATAGAAAAATACACCATATTCATTGAGTGGATTCAGCACATCCACCAACAGGTCCATGAGATTTTGCAGAAATCCAATGCTAAGTACAAGCAACGCCATGATCAACACAGGGTATTGTACCGATTTTAGGTTGGAGACAAGGTCTGGTTACACTTGTAGAAGCAACGTATTACAGAGCCCCATCAAAAGCTCTGCCTAGTTTGATATGAGCCTTACACCATCACCAAGGTTGTGGGTAACAATTCTTTTGAGCTCAACACTCCACCATTTCTTGGATTGCATCCAGTCTTCAATGTGGACCTCCTTCGACCATATTTTCCTCCATTATTAGACACCTCAGATATTGTAGAATAGATGAAACCAAAAAATCTCAACCCTGACTACATGGAACAATCATCCACTAATCAGATAGTGGACACACAGGTCAAGGGCACTCACCAACAGAGGATCCATATTTATCGAGTTGAAAAGGCATGGTAGCTCCTACACCAAGCCAAGTGGCTCACCTGGGGCAAAATCCCGTAGAAGTTTCCTCATCTGACGGGGGAACTCAACACAATGGAGAACATTTCTTCCTAATGGGGGAGGATTGATCTAGGTGGATATTGGTGGCCACTCACCTATTCTAAATGACTACTCTTGTATGTTTTTAGTTCAACATGTCCTTCTGTACTTGTTTGTAATTGTGGGTTCTACACTTCTGGGGTTGTTCAAAGTCTTAAACATCTTCCAGGTGGATACTGGTGGCCTCTCACCTAATCCAACTGGCTTATTTTGTATTTTTTCATGTCAGCACATCTTGTTGTACTTCCAAGGCCATTTTGGAGCCCTAAACAATGTTTTTTTGGCTCATCACAATCAAGTTGTAGATGAAGTCAAATTTTGATGATGTAATGTGTAGTTCTCTAAATGACCTTTCCAATGAGCCATCACACACCTAAAACAAAGGTCGTATGAAAAATTTACGACCCCGGGAAGTTGAGGTACCAACTTACCCATAGGGGCCCACATGACTTTTGGCGTTTCACCTCATAGGGTTAGGTTTTTGGATGTCTAGGGTTTTGGCATTCATGAGTAGTATTAAAAAGGCCTCTGGAGCCTCATTGTAATAATTATACTTAGATAGATGCACATAAAAACCACATGTCTTCTCAGAGATAACTACCACCATTCGAGAAAGTGTTTCAATTATGCAATTTTACAACTTCATCTTATTTCATTTATTCAATAGAAGATATTTTTCACTGGATATCTGTGTTCTTCTTCATATCTCTGTGTTTATTGTATTCATTCTATTAATCAGTCTGTTCTTCTCCTAAATTCAGACGAGAAACATAATCAATATTGAATATAAAACACATGGAAATTACTTATGATACAACATGATCTGCTATATAAATTAATAATACGCAACATTGCAACAATTTTTAGGGTGAGAATAAATGTTTTTCTCAGATTATTTCATGAGAAATTGATAAAGGTTTTTCTCTTGCAAAGATAAGGTGTAAAATTTAAATTTTCCTTGTGGATTATTTTTTGTTGAAGTTTGTTATTTATGCGATGTTACATGCATCTTTTTATAATGGTATAATAACATCATAGTTGTTTTATTAGATGGTGAGTATGCTTTCTTTCTAGGCTCTCCTCTCTCCTCCTTTGTGCAAGTCCTCCTATTTCCTCTTTTGTGCAACAAAAAACAATGATAAAATGTCCTTAACTAGGAGTACTCTATAGTACCACCTCCCATTTGATCACCACCATACCTATTTACAAATAATTCCATACACCAAACAAAGAAAATACTGGAATTAATATCTAAATATATGACATTTATATGAGGTTAAGAATGCTCAATATTATGTGGATAAAACAATGGGGAGTTCTGATA
The DNA here is from genome assembly GCA_032191745.1 of Picea mariana. Classification (NCBI taxonomy): domain Eukaryota; kingdom Viridiplantae; phylum Streptophyta; class Pinopsida; order Pinales; family Pinaceae; genus Picea; species Picea mariana. The sequence goes on from JASDQU010282354.1 coordinate 5,761, forward strand.
CACTAAGCACAACAAATAGGAATTTACACTAGCTGTGTTGATGGCACCCTATGGGATTTTAAGAAAAGTTCCAAATAAAAACACCCTCAGCCCCTTCAATGCATAGGTGGATAACCCCATTTAACCTCTAGGTTCTCCCTCCCTCATGTTCATCTACACAAATCCATTTTAATGGTCACCATTGTGAATCCTTCCACCCCTACAAATGCCTTCTCCTTGACCTTATTTCTCACCCAACTATTGACTTGCAAGGGAAATCCACTCATTTAACCATCTCCTGAATCCACATAGTAGATTTCTTTAGGCTCATCTATAAATCCTCTACCTATTTGACATAGAACACACCAAGGAAAAAAAAGTTTGTAACCTTTAATGAAGGTTTTTACGAATGTTTTTTTTATTTATGAATTTTACGTAATCTTGTAACATTAAAATCCTCTTCCAAACCATTTTTTTCCTTGTATCACCTTTATTGTGATGGCCGAAAATGAAGACTACAAAAGAGAAAAGGAGTTCAAAAGAAAGGGCCTAAATTAGATGGGTTTGGAAACTCACTTATGTTTGAATAGGTAACCAATAATTTCTTGTTCATTTAGTATATTTTCTACTTATTTTTGGGGAACCTTTACTTAGTGTGAGGTTGGGGTATTTATAACCATCCCAAATTGCTCAAACCACCTAGAGAACGTGGATGACCAATGCCATGGGCAAAGGTCGTCTTCTAAGGTTGGATTAAAAACTAGGCTCTATGGCATCACCCTCAACATCCTTCTTTACATAATCTTTATCCTCCTTTTTGTAGGTCAATGCATACATTATATCGACTCATAATTTATACCCTCTTCACCATAGATATAATCATTTTAGCTTAGATATATCTATCATAAAATTCATATTAAATGTGAGTTGTTGAAATGTGGTGTCTATAGGTATTTAATTGTTTTGTCAATATGAGTTATTATTAAAGGACATATCAGATGGAAATTAAAGCATGAATAATGTGAATATCACATTTATATATATTTAATGGGTCCATAAAGATGATTTAGAGATCAAAAAATGAGTTCTAATGTGTAATGAATAATAAGATGCATATTACAACAAGAGTGGTGGCAATGTGGTAACTTTAAAGATATTTAATGGGTTTATTAGGATTCCTAGATGAGGTGAAGTTAGCGATACTATGGATAAATGTGTAGAGGACATGAGGCTACATATTACCCCACCTTCACATAATGATATAGACACAATTGTAGGAAACAAAGGTGTTATTTCAAGTCCTACTGAGTACTCCATATTGCTATTACGATGAATTCTCAATTGGAATCAAGATGGTGGGTTCTCATGGGAATAATGATTGAGCATGGAAAGTACTCTTCCATTAAGTTAGCATATCCATGGATATTATTTTTCACTAATAATCCTAATCCATTTTGAGAATCATACTTCGATCAACCTAGAGAAAGTCATTCTACCTCCTCTCCCCTACACAATACTCCACTCGATCAATGAAGTTTGGAGGAATATGGATTGTTCCAACGTAGTTTTCATATGTGAAAATGAATATGAACTCGTAAGGAACATATTTTCCCCCAATTCATTATATTATCCCACCTCTAGACTACCTAAGAAATCCATATCAAGAAGCAAGATTGTAGGAAAATAAAACATTAGGCTAGGGAGGTCACTCCAATTTCTAAGGACTTGGATTCTAACACATGTATGAATTTAAAAACATGTTTCTATGGATTACTCTTTGGTCTTCAACAAAGGTGTTTCTCCAAAGTTTGACAAGATGAATTCAAAGATACAATTTTCCTTCCACAACAGACAATTTGACGAAACTTACGAGGAGGTCAAGATATTGAAAGTTGAGGCCAAACTAAAGAGAGAAAAGTTTAGCTGGGATAAATGGGAGAATTCCTACACCTATGTTAGGGATCCTAATCAAAAAATGAAAAGGAAAATCCTATTCAAGGTCTTGGAGACACATTGACACTCCAAGGACTTTGTTGTTTCTAGGAGAAATACAAAGACCATGTTTATGGCATGTTGAACTTCCATACGATGACCCTAAAACCAATCACCAATGAATTGGTAGTGGTTTGTAAGGAAATATTTAAGTTGGCCAATCTCAATATGAGTTTTTTTTAGAAAACCATTATTGAGGACGTTACTACTTAGTATGGTGGTTCACTTCAGGCTAGTTAGTATGTTTTCCTTCCAGTTATATTTTGTGCTATCTGTATGGATTTTATTATTATGATTTGATTGTAGCTATATTATAATGTTTATGGTTTCCCACTTTCTACTATATACTATCTATTATCCAAACATATCTTATTATTAAGGTTCCCACTATGTCAATATTTTTATACATTTCAATAAAGATTTTACTATTGTCTTAGAAGTACAAAATCCTTCTCTTGTTATTTGTTTGGTATATAAATAAATTTTGATAGCTAAGGTCATGGCCTAGGTAAAAATTTCTTTGTCCACTAATGAACGTTTTGCAGGGATGATTTTAAGGATGGAAATTTATTTTAAAATATAGAAACCTTGGATAATCTTACTAATCCTTCATATGCCAACTATAAATGTTTGGCGATATTTTTGTAAAAATATTCAAATTTCTAAGGATTTTATATAGTTTTTATAAAATTTTGGCGATTTTTAAGGTAAAATAATTTTATCCTATAGAATTTGGGTGAATCATTTTTAAAATAGCAAATCTCGTTTTTGGGAAAACCATGGAAAATTAGCCCATGAGCTAAATTTAGCCCCTAAAATGATCTATTTTTGTATCCTATTGCATGATAGTTAGTGTAAGGTTCCACACTACAACAATGAGGAAATGTAGAGTTGAGTCGACACTTTATTTTAGCAAAAAGAAGAGAAACTCTAGGAAAGAGGAAGAGATGAAGAAAAGAGAAGGAGAGAATGCCACTAGTTTAATTAGGGCTGAATATGTAACTTAGGGATGTAAATGAATTGTGGTAATTTAATTATCCTCGAAAAATAAGTAGGAAGCAACAACAAATTAACAAAGGGAAGAAAATTAACAAAGAGGAGAAAATTAACTATTTAGTATAAATGACACAAATGATAGGTTGGTAAGTTTACATGAAATTGAGATTCTCTTGCCCCATGTTATTCTTTATTGTAACATCCCGCTCTGGCACACTAACAAAACTTATTCTTTGAGGACACTTGCTCGCAAGTGATCTGGATTTTTATGATGATAAACCACTTATCCTTGATGATGATGCGTTATGATTGATGACAGGATGTTTTACTATTGTTGTATACATGTGCTATTGACTCAGTTTATTTGAGTGTGCAGAGTTTCAGACCTTGAGGATGCAGAGGCATCGGTGGAACTCACTTGGACTCCGGATTGAGTCCGGGAGTGGGCTATTTGGGTTGTTCCATTTACGGTGATATTGCTTTGTTCTGATGATATGCTATTGATTTTATGATATGTTGTTGACATGATCTGACATGATGGTTGATGATGCAGGTTGACGATAGCTTGCCGACCAAGACTCACATATGGAGTAAAGGGGCCACACATGAGTTCCAGAGAGGTTGAGGGAGAGGTGTCGACAACAGCCCTGCCACAGCCTACTAGCACTCCCGCCGTGGCTAGAACTGTAGGTTAACAATTACCTAGTTTGAGAGGACCCACGATGCCATGAGGGCAGACTGCGATAGTCGCTCACGATGATTCTAAGGGGCACGCAATAAGCCATGGGCCTTATTCCTTAGAGCCCTTAGTCTCTCACAAGTTCACCTTGCGGAGTGTTGAATCCATGGGTTATAGATGTTTACCAATCCGTCAAGTCAGCGAGTGGCACCCTTGGAGCACGTGGTGCATCCTGAAGGGCACGTCGCACAAGAAATACAAGTCAGCGAGTGGCACCCTTGGAGCACGTGGTGCATCCTGAAGGGCACGTCGTGCAACAGAGGCAAACGAGGCGAGTGGCACCTTTGGAGCACGTAGTGCATCCTGAAGGGCATGTTGCATTGATGATGATGATGATGAGACCACCTAGATGAACCTAAGACCTTAACGCCTGATAAAATTCTTAAAACGACTCCCCTGCTGAAGTGTCACCTAGTTCAATCTAAACCTAAATTTAAAACATCTCAAAGATAAAATTATGTTAAGCCCTGAGAAAAGATCCTACAAAAATAAACATAAGGGCGTAAACTAAAACCCTCCTATGTGTTAGTTAAAGTCTTCTTAAACTAAGGGGGGGTAAAGTAATGAGGGGGATAAATTAATTGAAACCCAGGGTTTTTAAGTTTTAAAGAAGAATTAAAACTTTTAAAGAGTGGGACTATAAAAATTTAGGATTTTGAAAATATATTGAAAAGACTATGAAGCGCATTTATCGTTTTGGGTTTTAACAAAAAAAAATAAAAAATAAATAAATAAATAAAATAATAATAAAAAGAGAGGAATAAAAAAAATAGAAATGAGGAAACTTGTAATAAAGGAAACTTAATAATGGAAAGTAGGAGACATAGGGTAAAAAACGAAAAGGAATCAACATTTAAGGAGTTACTAAAAATCAAAAACTTCATTTTAGGAAAGTTATTAAAAGCAT
>JASDQU010282355.1:0-14630 GCA_032191745.1 Picea mariana
TTACTTATTAGTATTTAATTTAAATTTAAAAAAAATTACAATTTTATTAATAATATATAATAATATAAATTTTTCGAAAGTTATTGTTTGAACTTCAAAAATAAAGATAAAACATTAAAATGACAAATTCTACTTAATGTTGAAGATATTAAAATTATTTTAATATTTCAAATTGAAAATTAAGATAAAACATAAAAAAAATACAAATTCTACTTAAATTTTGAAGATATTAAAATTATTTTAATATTTAAAATTTTGAAAATATTAAAATTATTTTAATATTTTAAATTAAAATTATAAAATAAGTTAAAATAGGTTAATGGAAATGACAATAAAAAATATTATAATTTCTAACTACCTTACTTTTAAGCAAAATGTTTATGCCACATTGATTTGCCAAACCTGTGGCCAGATATCTTATAACAAAGGTTCTTATCATAGCGCTGAAATAAAAGCCGTCTCTCTAAGTATTGGATAAAAGATATTTTAATGGAAAAGATATAATATAAAAAGACCATATTACTATATGTAGTGAATAGTCTCATATAACATCATGTTAGTACTTCTCAGTAAGAGCTACTATAACAGAGATGGTATTATTTAGTCTTATACATGAAGTGATACTAAAAAGTATAGTCTCAGATAACATCTTGCTCTCACTTCTTTAACAGATATGGTAGTATTAGTATTTAGTCTTATACATGAAGTGATACTAAAATGTATATCTAACGGTAATTTCAGCAATTACCCAAAGGGATATTGATTTTTTTTAATGGTAAGACCTAAAAATACTTCACCAAAACTAAAAAGTATATCTAACGATAATTTCAGCAGCAATCTCCCAAAGGAATATTGTTTTTTTTTAATGGTAAGACCTAAAAAATACTTCACCAAAACTAAAAAATATATCTAACGATAATTTCAGCAATCACTCAAAGGGATATTGCTTTTCTTTTTATATTAATGGTAAGATCTAAAAATACTTTTACTTAGTTACGAACTTCTTTAGTTTGAATTAAGAAATTTCTTTAATTCAAATTAAAATATATCATGATAACAACTAGTTTCTTTAATTCAAATTAAAATATATTATAATAACAACCAACTATTAGCTAATCATTACCAATTTTTTTTAAATAATAACGATAAGTCAATCTATGTTTGCATATAACAACTAATTATGATCATCCTCTCTATCAATTATGATAAATTCAGAGAACTCAAAATTTTAAATAATTTTAAAATATCCAAAATATAAATATAAATAATCCAATATTTAAGATAATTATCTGCTAAATTTTCGTCAGAGATTCTAGGTAAAAGAAGCGGTTTTGTACATTCCTCTCTATCAATTATGATAAATTCAGAAAACTCAAAATTTTAAATAACTTTAAAATATCCAAAATATAAATATAAATAATCCAATATTTAAGATAATTTTCTGCTAAATTTTAGTCAGAGATTCTAGGTATCTAGAGATGAAATTGCAGGTCACATCGGAAGAAATTGCGTCTATATTAGATCAGCAGAGCGCTGTTGCATTGCTCAGAGTCCACAAATAGGGAGAACGCCTTCCTACTCTTTCTTGACATGCATGAAGATTTTTCATGTATAGGGGCCTCAATCTGTTCGTGGGTATATTTGTTTCCGATGTCTTTCTTCCCTTTCAGATCCAGGTCAATTGCAGTTGTTGGTTTGCTATTTTATGTGTGATCTTGTTTAAATGTATGTAGTGTTTAAATGTAATGTGCAAAAATCAAATGATGCAGGACCAATTAAAGAACAAGGTAACATAACTCAAGCTGGTGTGTGCGGTAGCAGCGGCGTTGCCACAAGATGGTCACTAGTTTAATTATGTGTACATTATGTTATATGTTGATGGGTATTGTGAATATCAACGATATTAACATACTCGGCTTATCTGGGTTTCCGTAAGAAAAGTTGTCAAGTACTTAATCATTATATGGAAATACTTCCATATTTTGATTTCGTCTATCCTTCATTTATGTAGAAGAGTATTATGGATAGTTAATGTATTCATAAGTCGACCAAACAATTGATCTCCTCACAAATATAGAAACACACAAAGATAACCTGTAATCGACCCATCAACATATAACAAAATGTACACATAATCAAACTTGTGACCATCTTGTGGCAAGGTCATCGACCCATCAACATATAACAAAATGTACACATAATCAAACTTGTGACCATCTTGTGGCAAGGTCGGGGCTACCGCACACTAGTTTGATTATGTGTACATTTGTTATATGTTGATGGGTCGTGTGAAGCCAGGAACATCAGTTACATGTTATCCTTGTGTGTTTGTATGTTTGTGAAGAGGTCAAATTGTTTGATCGACTTTTGAATACATTTTGTAGAGAGAATACTCTCCTACATAACTGACGGATAGCCAAAAGAAAAATATCTGAAAAATGGAAGTATTTTCATAGGATGATTAAGTACTTGACAAATTTTCTTGCAGAATCTCTGACAAGCCGAGTATGTTAATATTGTTGATCTTTACAAACAGGGCAATGATGGTTATTTCTACTTTAAATGAGTCAAGTGGGAAGCTTGAAAGTGTGGTGAAGAAAAGAGAGGAAACTGTGAGATTCCAGACTGGTTGTAAGTGCTAATGAAGATCAATCAGACAAAGACAAATATTGTAATTTCTGATTTAGTATTGTAATTTTTGTAATGTAAGCATTAAAGGGGGGTGTTGGAGATAATGCTTCCATTAATGTTGTGTGTTGAGTTTAGAGGTTGGTTGGAGGTTGTTGAGAGATTCTATGAACCTATATGTCCATGTTTGGAATTAATTGGATCTGAATCCAATTATATATGTGTGTGTGTGTGTGTGTGTGTGTGTGTTGACTTGTTTAAGAAATATAAATATTATTCATGTGAAATTTGTGAATTGCCTTCTCTCCAATTTTCTTATTGTGTAATCTACAAGTACTTAAATTTATAGATTTTCATATATGGTGCAAGTTCCAAACATTATGGAATTCTACAAAATACTTCCACATTTACTTCTTAGTAGACATTTCCTCTCTCTCATCTTGTCAACATGCTTTGTCAGTCATTTCAAGCACAAAAAATTTGATTTTCTTCAAATCTTTCCATTTTATTTTTCCTCTACTCAATGTATACATGACTATCTTAAATGTACAAGTTAATTGCAATTAATATTTTATTTTTTATTTTTTTTGGGCTATATGACAAGAAGACAGAGTAGTTTTAGAACAAAATGTATGTAAAAAAACAACATAGTAAAAAGAATGAGAAGTTGCATTGTTGTAGCAACAACAAGTTCATTTTTGGTGAATGTGATGAAAGAGCAACAACTTTGTGTACATGTTTATGCAGTCAAAATATGTAAAATTTTAATATATGAAATATAAATATCTTGTCTTTTATGTATGCTATCTTTTTTTTTATGTTTTGTTTTCTAGTACCCTTGCCTCTTCCCTTCACTTGGTATCAGAGCCAAGGTTAGTAAAATTGAAGTTTTTTCAAAAAAAATTGAGGAGGTAAGAATTATCCAACAAGCTATTTACACTTAACAATGGCACCTCCAATTACAAGTTTGACAAACCCACAAATTCCTCCTTTCAATGGGAAAGATTATTATTATTGGGAAATCACAATGAAAACATTGTTTTGTTCTTAATACATAAGGGATCTTGTTGAGAATGGTTACCTAGAACTAGCAGATGCAACAACAGATAATGCATTGTCTCAAGGACAAAAGGATTCATTGAAGGATAACAAGAAAAAAAATTCAAAAGATGTCTTTTATATATTTCAAGGAGTGCATGAGAGCATTTTTCCTAGGATTGCTACAACAACAAAGTCAAAACAAGAATGGGATATTCTTCAAACAAGATACCAAGGAATGACCAAGGTGAATAAAACTAAGCTACAAATGATAAGAAGTGATTTTGAGACCATATACATGAAAGAATCAGATACAATAGACTCGTTCTTTACTCAAATCATTGGACTGGTAAACCAAATTAGATCACATGGTGAAACTTTTGAAGACAAGAGAGTGGTTAAAAATATTTTAAGAAGTTTTCCTACAAGATTTGAATCAATCGTGATGGCCATATACGAGAAAAAAAATCTTTCACAATTTTTAGTTGTTGAGCTACATGCATCTCTCATTTCTCATGAACATGGACTAAGCAGGTCAGCAAATTCAGCTTTGGATCATGCTTCCAAGACACAATTCTCAATCATCCATGGTAGAGGTAGGGGAAGAGCGAATTTTAGAGGTAGAGGTAGAAATTCAAATAGAGGTGGAAGAACCAATCCATCAAACACAAGTAGACAATCAAGTTGAAGAGACAACAATGAAATCTCAACTCAAAATCAACCTCAAGACCAAAGGTATGATAAATATTCAATTCAATGTCACTATTTTAAGAAATATGATCATTACTTAAATGAATGTAGAAAGAAACAATATGATTCCAGGCAACAAAATGCAAATTTTATCAAAGAAAACCAAAATCGAGGCAGTATGTTCTTAGCTTGCAACACTCCATGAGAAAATGAGAAGGATATACTATTATTAGACTGAGGTTGCATCAATCATATGACCGGAAAATATAGAATTTTTTTCTAGTTTGGATGAAAGTGTAAAATTAGATGTCATATTGGGGATTGATAACAAAGTTTCAGTTATGGGAAAATGAAACATCAATATTCTAACCAAAAGGGGGGAGAATTTTTTTATTTCTGATGTGTGATTTGTTCCTCAGTTGAAGCATAACTTGATGACTATTGGTGTTAGGTACCTAACCTCCCTAACCCTGCAAATAGGTAGAATAATATATTTCCATGAAATAAAGTCCAATATTAATAAGGCCTAACAATAAGAAAGAATAAGTCAAATGTAAGAAGACCTAATAGAAGCTTCCGCTTTTAGAATGATCTTCCTCTAGATTGTTCTTTTAGATAGATAGATTTAGTATAAATAGGATTAGAGGGTATGAGAAGTTTTTTCTTGGAGATTATTGTAATAAAGATCTGCTCTACTCGAGTTTTCCCCCTCGAAGAGGCAAGCAAAAATTGCTATTAGTAATAAAGGTTCTCTTTTTGGTGTTATTTTGGTATTATGTTGATATTGATTTGGTTACATTACTATTGTTCTGCCATTGCTTTCTAAATATTTATGTTCTGCATACTATATTATATATGGAATATTAGAAGTGGTATCAGAGCACTTTCATGGGCATAAAATTATGGGTTATTTCTTTTCAAGGAAGAGACGTATTCAGGCATCTTAAAGATACATAGATATGTCCTTATGCGCATAAAACCATGCTCGAAGAGTAATACACGCAGGAAATACAAGTGGTACTTAAGCGCACATATTTTGAACACCCTTGTAACCCTAGTTGGTACTTGTTCGAGTTGTAGCACATCAGAAAACACTTGTATATGGATCAACCTAGATATCCTAAATCCCTCCATAGATAGATCAATTAGTTGCCTCACTATTATAGTGCCATCGAGAGAAACATTTAGAAAGATACTCTCTAGTACTTGGGTAGTCGGGTAGTACGACTAAGATAACGGTCTAGCCTCCTTCGTTTGTGCCCTGAGATATTGCGACAAGTACTAATGTTGGACCCCGCAAGTATATTAGAGGGCTATAGCACAGAGAAAAACCTTGTATGTAGACACCTTGCATACCCTAACCCTTGGGATGGAAAAAAAAAAATAGAACAGGGAATATCTATTGCCACACAACTGTGCCTCCTACATTTTGGCTGCGAAATTACTACACATTTCTTCCTGTTAAGAATTTGGGCATTTCAACACTGGATTTTTCTTCAGATCAAAGTATAAATCCATAGGAGTATAAGAAAAAAAGAAAAAATTATGTATTCTTTTGGCACCATTATTTGAACCCTATCCCATTGGATTCCTCTCTTCACCCCCATCATAGTCATACCTATCATTTTTTAGCAATTATTTTTTTCTCATGGACCTGACACCCTTATTTGGGCTTTATCCCATTTGATTCCCCTTGTCACCCTAGTCATCATGATTTCCTTCACCCATAACCCATTTTTTGTGTGGTCCCACCCATACCTTTCCATTTTCTCTCTTCATCATGGCCCACACTTGTAGCCAAGACTTGGAAGCCCACTTCAATTCCTTGTCCTCTAGTTTCATAGAGACCCAAAAGGAAGTGAGGCATCTTAGTACCAATATTTCTAGCATCAATAAAAACATGTATTCCTCAATCGACAATAAAATGGAAACCATCAAATAGGGCCTTGCTAACCATGTCACATCCTTCAATAACACTATATAAACCAAGTTGAATATCCCTATAGACCTTACCTCCTCTGACCCACCTTTTCCCTAAGAAGGTGAAACTTCCTCCAATTCACAAACTTTTTAGCCGCATGATTTTTAGCATGACCTAAGCCTTCCACGTTTGGATGTCAAAAAATTGGATGGCTCAGATCCCACTTGCTCAGTAACTCAAATGAAACATTATTTCTCTTTCTATGGAATTACATATGAGTTGGCCAAAATATGGTATGGTGTTCTCCATCTAGATCAAGAACGTTGGGAATGGTGGAAATGGATATAAAATGCCTGCTAAGGGTATGTTTCTTGGACACAATTTGTGGGAGAGATTTATGAGCACTTTGACATTGACACCAACCATTTAGGTTGTTTGACAAAGTCAAAAAAATATCGCATAGTGGAAGACTTTATAACTACGTTTGAGCGATTGGCTTTCCACAGAGAGGGCATGTCTAATGATTTTTTCCAAGAATGTTTTATCAGTGGCCTCAAGGATGAGATCTATTCCCATGTCCTCATGGATCAGCCTCAGAGTTGTGTGGAAGCTACTAAAAGAGATAAGGAATCACAAGAGGTTGTTTCTTCTCAAACCATAAACCCTCCTTTATTCCTTGCCCTAAACTAGGCACTTCCGCTCCTCCATCCACTCCACTAAAGATCTAGAAGTTGACTAGGGTAGAGATGGTTGAATGACAACTCAACGGATTTTTTCGTAATTGTGATGAAAAACATTTTACTGGGAAGAAGTGTAAGGAACAAACACTTTTTATGGGCATATCCAAGGATGTTTCTAAAGACGATATCGAGGCCCCCCTATGACCGAGTCACCTTAACCCACTGACATGACTCCACCCTCTAACCCTCCTAAAGTTGAATTGGTCATTTCCTTTAGTGCTCTCAACAGATACTCTGCTCCCCAAATCCTCAAGCTAATTGGTTAAATCAATCATTGGAAGGTCATCATCGTTGTTGACAGTGGAAGCACCGATAATTTTATTCATCGCCGCATTACCCAAGAAACTATTTGTTATGTCGGTGCATTCAATAATTTTCAAATCATGATTGCCAATGGAGGGTCCATGAAATGTGGGGTTGTTGTGAAAATGTGCATCCCAAAAATGGTTAGCACCACATGAAATCTCATATGTTTTCTATTGACATGGGTGGTTGTGACATTGTGTTGAGTTCTAAATGGTTAAGGACTTTGGGCCCCATTCTCGTCGATTTTAAGGAATTAACCATGCAATTCAACTAGGAGGACCAACAATATAAGTTCTAAGGAATTGAAACAGGTTCCCTTGAGATCATCAGTTCCCATTGCATGGAAAATCTCTTCAAAAAAGGTCATTTTGTCATCATTCCACAACTCCATTCCATTCATACCACTAAGACACCCTCTATGTCGCAAGACCTCCAATCCATCCTCTCCAAACATCAAGTTGTTTTTTCCACTCCACGGGAACTTCCTCCTTCTAGTGGTGTTCATGATCATTCCATTCCTCTTGTCCCCAACAATATTCCTCCCAATGTTCATCACTATCATCATCCCTTTTCTAAGAAAAATGAAATTGAGAAAATTGTTCAAGAATTCCTCACCAAAGGCATTATCTGTCCTAGTACGAGACCCTTGTTATGAGGAAAATCTCTCCATGGCTAGGGTGAACCACAACAGATGGAAATGACTGTAGAAATAAACTATATCCCAACAACACACTATATAAACTAATATGCAAGTGAGATAAGAAAAAGGCCTACCTTGTCTAGATGTTCAATGATGTCCACCGTTGACACAATTGGAAGTTGATGTGCCTCTTGATTATAAAGAGTTACTAGGAGAGTACGATCTTCCAATTGTGTCCTAGTAACAAGTTATAATCAAGAGGCACATCAACTACCTCTACCTCCACCTATATCGTCTCCCCACCTAACTGGACCGAAAAGGTAGGGAGAATACCGTGAGGGCGGAAGGAATAACCATCAAAAGAAGTCAACATGTTCGATGACTTCGAAAGACTTGGAGAAATGGTATCTTTCCAATAGACCAGGGACATCTCACACGTAGCAATGCCTTCATAAAAAACTGAACATTTGATGGTATACTTTGAGTACTCCACGTGGATTTGGAAAGCCACATGGTAAGGCAAGCAAGGCTTAACTTCTATGACGTCAACCTTGATAACTTTTGTGCTAATGGGTTCTAGAGCTCCTAAAGAAAAGAGTAAGGAATTCCTCTGTGAAGGACACATATGGAGTACCTCCAAAGCAAAAATCACACAAGGGGTTTGACCTAGGTCGTCAACAATAAAGTAGTTCTAGGAAGCTCTATAATTTGTATTATGGGTAGAGCGTTTGATTACTCCTTTCCAATATACAAGGTGATGGATCTGGTTTTTCAATCTATAAATTCATCTCTGGAGGAGGAGGAGATTCTAGACTAGGAATGGCTTGTTTAGAGGTTTAGTCTTCAGATCGAGTGGCTACATTAACTTTTGCATCGACCATATTGATACATAAACGGTCGGCATCTTGTGACTGCTTGTTTGACCCCCACTAGCCGCATTTCCAGGATTTGAGGAGCTCGGGCTAGGTGTTGATTATGTGGGAATGGATTCATTAGCACGACAAGCAATTGAGATAATATCCTCACAACTTCTACAAGTTTGGGGCATAAATGTATAAGGTGATCATCTGTGCAAATCTTATAGGGAAAATTCATCTTATATATTTCTCGTTTTCCCTCTCCAACATTACTACCCGTCTTCTCATTATTATTATTGTCCTTGGGTTTATTAAAATTTTTCCCACCCTTAAGGTTATTATGTCCTTTCTTCTTATTCCATCTTGGTTTCTGGTCACCATTTGGGTTGGTCGACGATTGCACGGAGTTTACATCTATCGACTGAGTGGGGTTGAAATACACAGACAAGGCTAGCCCTCCGACAAACTGGTTTAAAGACAACTCTTTCAAATGGTTCGTCATCGAGTCTGTAGACTTTACATTGGAGGCACCTATAATTCCATCGGCATGAGGTCTATGATTTTTCCTAGGGTCGTACATTGACCATGGTGCGCCAAGAAGAAGGTGGTATGACATCCCAGACTAATCATATATTAATTCTAACTGTTGGGCCGTAAAGATCGCTTCTTCCTCAGTGGTAAACCCAAAATTAGCAACGTCCTTCAAGATAGGAGCGTGTAAAGACTTAAGAAACCATTCTAAAAGAAAGGCCTGGGGTATAGGGGTATGAATCAACCTCTTCCATCTATGCCACTCTTGGATATGGTCTGAGATATGAGTGGCGGTATCCTGGCGTAAAGTTGACAACAATTCTAGGTCAACATCATAACGAATGGGAAATTGGAAGTGGTTAAGAAAAAACAACACCAACTGGCTAAAAGTCCCATATTCCCCCCTAGGTAGCTCAATATACCAATTCGCAACAACTTCGATGAGGGTGCATTGAAATAATCTCAAACAAATAGAATCGTCATTAATGGAGTTTGATGAGCACCAAAGGTGAAAGGTAGTGACGTGATCGCTAGGATCCTCTTCATTTTTACCCTCGAACTTCGAGATGTCCGAAGGAACTTTGGTGGGGACAGGGGGCCATGTAGGATCATGAATCACAGGGTCATTCATTAACCTAGACAAATTTGGCAGATTAAGCATGGCCGAAAAAGGGAGACAGGTTTGTGACATATAGCCCCAACCTCCCGGGAAAGATTGTGCTTGTGAAACTGCAGGCCATCGAGGGTTCTGGTAAAAACCATGGCCCTGTCTGGAATTATAAGGCCCTCCTCTAGGCTGATTCATATAAGGATGGTTTGGCATCATTCTAGCAGGAACATTTTGTTGAGGGTTATATAAATTGTCCCCAGCTAGATTGGATCTGGGTTGGAAGTTTCCCAAAGTGTGAAACTGACCTCCTCTGGGTTAGAATATGGAGGATAGAGGTAGATTCTTCATGCCAAATGTATTGATTAGAAAATACACCAAGGAGGTAGGGTTTTAGGATGAAACTTGCGTTGAATCTTGTCCGCCAGATTGATTATTCCACCCAGAAGTAGGAGGATTGGACCCAGGATTAAAAGAAGGAATACCTCCCATATTAGGAGTCATTTGAGGGATTTAATATCCACCAAATGAAAAAGGAGTGTAGGGAGTTGTACTGCCCCCAAGACCAATTCTAGCATTAGGGATAGTAGCTAGGATGGAGTTCAAAAACTGTGAAGTGAAGTTGGGCATACCATAAGAAAAGGGACTAGAAGCCATAGGGATGGACTCAACATTGTAGCTCGGTGAGTGGCCAGGAGAACCAAAGGTGTTTGAGGTGGTGGCTTGAGAATTCACTATAGGTCAGGCCATAGTAATGATAGGTTCCTCTGACACTACAACCATGGAGGTTGCAGGAGTCAAAGGGGTGAAATTAACTATAGTGAGTATGGGAGTTGAAGGGCTCCAAGTGTTTTGAAGACTAGTTTCAGTACTCATTCTTGTAGAATCACAAGTTTGAATGGTGGATGTGTGTGTACCACTCCTAATAACTCTATGCCTTTTAGAAGGAAAAAAATCTAAATCTGGTGGTAACTGTAATAAGCGATGGGACTGACAGGGAGGTTTGTTTGACTCCACGATGACTTAAGACTCTGCAGATAAAAAATATATCCTAAGGCCGACTAGTAAACAAAGAGCACACTAAAATTCAAACAACCAATATGCATGGAAATGAGGTAAAGTGGTTGAGTGGCATGCCCCCCTAAAGAAGGTATGTCTCGCCCAAGAGGGGCATGAGACTCCCTGATAAATATCGGAGGTAACCAAATTAGTTATAAGGTCCTTCGTGGGATTAACAACCAGTCAATTAGATACCCCCGAAGAGGTAATCCTCCATAAAGGTTCTGTTTTGTCTGACCCTTATCTGACCCAGGGCACCTACAGAATAAGCCTTGCAAGTAACCTATGAAACACCTAAGTCAAGAAACTAATAAACCATTGTATATTCAATGCTCAGGCGAGGAGTCATAAGTCAGGTCCACAGTATGGGCAGGGTAGAAAAGCCAAAAACCTTCAAAGAATTGCCTCTCACAGAGGTAAGGGCACTAACAAGATCCCTAGATACGAATAGATCCCCAGAAATATCTATGACACTAGGAAGGTATCGGGGTTATATCTCTTCAACCAACTTCATGCAACCTCGTGATAAAATCCAGTGTGAGTGGAGCCTCCTGATCTTACCAATTATAAAATGGATTTATCCACTCCCTGACTCAGACACATATGTTGATTTAATTTCTTGGAGAAGTTAACTCACAAAATCCTATTCCAAGGCACTAAATCCTAGGCTAGTTTGTGCACCCTAGAAAATAAAAATGTCACTAATCAATTTTAAATTATAGCGTTGATTTTAATGGTCATGATTACTCAAAAATGTATGGTAGTGAAACTCATGGTGTTATGACTCTGCAAGAAAAGTAAATTTGAAAATAATGCAAAATCCTAACTTTAACTTTCAATGAATGATATGTTTCTAAAACCAATGCAATTTTCAAATTCAACTCTACAATTCAAAAGAAAAAATGCAATCTTTAACTATATGCACTAAGATAATGATGAAGAATCAAAAGACAAAAATTCCAAGCAATGAAAAATGCCTATTTTCTTTTGTATTTTCAATAGATCAAAACTGAAAAATGCATGGATTGAAAGGTAACTTGATATATATCCCTACTGTGTATAAAGAGAGACAACTGAAGTAGGATACCAAGTATAAAAACACATAGCCGACTGTACAAGGACAATAAAAAATGAAAAGACAATGAGAAAGACTTCGCCCAGAAATTCAACCAAAAGAGGGTTTCATGTCATCCCACAAGCACTCAATAGACACTACAGAGACCCAAGAAGGCTCATCAAGCATCAAATCCCACCCAACAAACACCAGAATAGGATAAAAGGAAAAGAAAACTGATGTGCGTGACTGTTTAGGAAAATAGAGCGTATATACACATCTTGCAGTGAGACAACCCACATGTATATGTGACTGTCGAGGAAAAGTGCACATATATGCTTTAAAACAAGGCCAAGAAAGGGAGAAAGGTTGAAAAACTTAGACCCAGAGTGAACAAGAGCTATCAAGCAATGCTATGACAAGAACCACAATAGAAACGAGAGCAATCTGAGAAAAGTACATCAAACCCTAAGAAAGAAGATTATTTTCCCAGTATGGTCGCCAATTCTGTTACGATGAAAATTTCTTTATGGCTAGGGTGAACCAAAAAAAACAAAAAAATGACTACAGAAATCAACTCTATCCCAACAACACTCTATATAAACTAATATGAAAGCGAGATACGAAAAAGGCCTACCTCGTCCAGATGTTTGATGATGTCCATCGTTGAGCACTTTGACCCAAAGCTATATATACCTACAACAAGTTCTCAAGAAACAATCAAAGCAATCATATGGTGATAATATAAAGGGTTAGCACATTAGATAGCATAATCCATAAATATACATAATAAATACGCCCATGGATAATAACTCATACATTTGCAAGATAATAATTGGATGAGAAGAGAGTATTTCTATTAATAAATGATCAGTAGAAGTGAAAATATTACAGACTTTCATGTTGGCATGGTTCGTAACCAAGAAACCAAGTTCATTCCCGTTGGGCCTCCACCACTTCAATCCTCCACCAAGGGAAAACTCATAGAAGGGAGAAAATGAGGTTCTCCATCAATATGGGAAGATCTTAGAGGCTGAACACTATGTTCATACTTAAAGGAAAAAGGGATGCAGACTCAATATGAAGTAAATAATTTCTCCAGAGTAACTTTTCTCTCAAAGTTGAATTCTTTCTCCCTTTTCCATAGCTCGAAATTGGCCCATTTATAGCCTTCAAAATGGAACTGAAGGGCCGAGTCAGAACGTTTCTAGTATATGGAAGGATAATGATCAGAGATCTCCTATTGTAACATGGAAACCCAACATTTAATTTTCATTTTATGGCACAACTCCCGATGTACGCGGGCTTTAGTGGAGCATCTTGTGTATACGCTTACTGTATAGTGTGCAAGATGTGTACAAGTGGAAAAAATTGTATTTTTGTCTCTGGATTTTAGTAATAGGGATGATAAGTCTGCATAGGGAAATGGAATAAGGCACTCTCTGCAAGATTTTATAGGGTGAGGAAAATCTTTCTTTAACAACCCTATTCTTATTCTATGGTCATGTTCCTAAATAAATAAGGCCCTTGGTGCATGTTCCCTAACTTCCACACCCTAAAAAAACTCACCATCAAAGACAAATTTCCCATTCATACCATTGATGATATCTTGGATGAATTGAGTGGTGCCTAGTTCTTTACTAAACTTGATCTTTGTTCTAGCTACCACTAGATATGTATGAACAAGGAAGACATTCCTAAAACTGCATTTCGAACACATGAGGGCCACTATGATTTTTTGGCCATGCCCTTTGGCTTGTGTAATGCTCCCTCTACTTTCCAAAGCCTCGTGAATCATGTCTTCTTTCCTTTTCTATGTCATTTTGTCTTAGTTTTCTTTGATGATATCCTCATTTATAGTAAAACCTAGACAACCCATCTTGTTCATGTGAATCGATTTCTACATCTACTCTCTTAGCACCAAATTTTCCTCAAACAATCTAATTTTGATTTTGGAGCCTTGAAAGTTGAGTACTTGGGTGATATTGTGATCCAGGTGGATATTGGAGGCGACCCACCTATTCCAACTGGATCCTCTTGATAGTTTTTAGTTTAACAAGTTCTTCTGGAATTCTTTGTGATTTTGGGTTCTACACTTCGAGGGATTTTTGAATCCCTACATAGCTTCCAGTTGGAGATTGGTTGTCGCCCACCTAATCCAACTGGCTTATTTTGGAAGTTTTCATGTTAGTACATCTTTATGTACTTCAAGGGCCATTTTAGGGCCCTAAACAATGTTTTTTGGGCTTGTCACAGTCAAATTGTAAACATAGATAGAGTTTGATGGCATAATGCGTATTTCTCGAAAATATCTTTCCAATGGGATATCACGTGCTCAAAAGGGAGGTCGTATGGAAAATTTATGACCCCAGAAAGTTGAGGTACCAACTTACCCATCGAGGACCACATAACTTTTGGCGTTTCATATCCTAGGGTTTGGTTCTTGGATGTATAGGGTTTTGGAATTCATGAGTAATGTTAAAAATGCCTCTAGATCCTTATTGTTATCATTATTCTCAGATGAATTTTCATAGCATCCACATTTGTTCTTAGAGATAA